>OU343160.1:112872704-113032541 GCA_910595825.1 Philhelius pedissequus
CAATCATTGCATCAATAATGGCTATTTTCCCTTAGTTTGGAAAATAGCAAAATTATTACCAATTGCGAAAAATAGATCCATTGAAGAAATCAAAAATTTTAGACTTATATCATTGCTCTCAAACATTGGAAAACTTTTTGAAAAAAGCGTAGAAATATAATACCTAATAACCAATTTGGATTTCGAAAAGAGCATTCTACAGAACCAGCCACCCTGCTTCTTTGCGATAAAATTGTTCATAATTTGAGGTCTAAAAATATACTATTTGCGTCAATATAGACCTGGAAAAGGCATTTATTTCTTTATGGCATCAGCGATTGATATACAAACTAATAAAACATAATTTTCCTAAGTGGATTATTAGAACTATCCTAAATTTTCTAGAAAATCGATTTTTCTCAGTATTTATAAAATCTGAACAATCAGATCTATTTTTAATATCGTCAGGAATACCTCAAGGCTCGATTTTGGGCCCAATTTTATTCATTATATACTTACATGATTTTCCATTCCAAGACATTGCTGAGGACGAACCAGAAGACATTCTTTTTGCACATGACACTCTGATAACAGCTAGTGATGTGAGACGTCAAAAAGCACTGTTGAAAATAGAACGAAAAATTCCGCTGTTAGATAGCTACTTTCAAAGATGGGGCTTGAATATTAACTGCGAAAAATGTAGCTTTAAATGCTTCCGGAACGCAAGCGGAAAGGGCCATCGATTGTTAAGGAGACTAAGACACTTCTATTAATTATTAATAACAACATTATTCCACATGCCATGAAATGAAATACCTAGTGATTCACTTTCATAACAGGTTCCTTTTTAATAAACAAGCACGAATGGCGTTATCCAAAGCGAAAGCTGTAACCGCTACATTAAAACCAGTTCTGAACTCTAGAGCAATGTCCTGACATACGGATTCTCGTCATGGTTTACTATTTCTCCCACGGTAGCAAGAGAGATAGAAAAATTTGAAAGACACATTTTGAGATTTTGCTGCGGCAAATTTAGAAGAGCAAACAAGAAATAGTTACTTCTCAAATAAAATAATTTATGAATGCTGTAAGGTAACGCCGTTTCTTACATATATAATAAATCTCACAACAAAAAAACTACAACGTCCCGCACATCATCCTAATGCATTGATTAGGTCCTTGTTTGAATCTAACCTATCAGATTGTTTGGAAAGCAAATATTACATCTTTACGTATAATGGGCTTAACGAAAGTTCTCTGCCGCTTATGGTACCTGCTATAAATAGAGGCTTAATAATTCCCTTCTATGACAAAGCATCGCGGCTAAACCTGAGAGAATAGTGTTAAGGCCTTTTTAACTACTTCTTAAAAAAAAAGAACAAAAAATGACACCAGAGTTATATAAATAAGGATTAGTTTACTTGGCATCCTTGTCAACTTTTTGTGTAATTGTCTATTCACTGTTTTAAGTATTATTTAATGTATAAAAAAAATAGAAAGTATGTCGCGAGCCAGCATACAAATTAACTTTCGCTAAAAAAAATAAAAAAAAAGACAATATCATGAGTAAGTTATAAGATTACATTAACTTTCTCAATAGATTTGCAAGGCATAATTTATAAGTCGGGAATATAATTATTTAGTCTGGCTTGTTTAATTTTAAGAATAAATTGTTCTCGTTTTTGCATTTATTCTTAAATTTAAACAAGCCACACCACGGGTATTATTTTCTAGGTGTCTGAATTCGACCGAATTCCCCTAGAAGAATATAATTCACAGTGCTTAAAAGCTGTAAGTTTTATTGTGTCGGTAGGCATCGACTAAAATATTGCGTCTTAGAAAGGTACTCCAGCATCTAACTGATGAGCCCAACTATAGTACCTGGGCCAAACGCATAGTAATTTGGACTAAAGGTCACACAAAATCTCAAATTAAAATCATAATTATAGTTCACAAAATAAGGAACAAAAACAATACCTACATATGTAAATGAGTTTGTATTGTTTTTGTTTTTGCATTTATTCTTAAAATTAAATAAGCCAGACCACGGGTATTATTTTCTAGGTGTCTGAATTCGACCGAATTGCCCTAGAATATAATTCACAGTGCTTAAAGGCTGTAAATTTTATTTGTGTAGGTAGCCATCGACTAAAATATTGCGTCTTAGAAAGGTACTCCAGCACCTAACTGATGAGCCCAACTATAGTACCTGGGCGAAACGCATAGTAATTTTGACTAAAGGTCACACAAAATCTCAAATTAAAATCATAATTATAGTTCACAAAATAAGGAACAAAAACAATACCTACATATGTAAATGTGTTTGTATTGTTTTTGTTTTTGCATTTATTCTTAAAATTAAATAAGCCAGACCACGGGTATTATTTTCTAGGTGTCTGAATTCGACCGAATTGCCCTAGAATATAATTCACAGTGCTTAAAGGCTGTAAATTTTATTTGTGTAGGTAGCCATCGACTAAAATATTGCGCCTTAGAAAGGTACTACGGCATCTAACTGATAATCCCAACTGGAGTACCTGGGCGAAACGCATATTAATTTTGATTAAAGGTCACAACAAATATCAAATTAAAGTCATAATTACAGTCCACAAAATAAGGAACAGAAACAATACCTACGTATGTGAATGCGTTTGTGTTGTTTTTGCATTTGTTCTTAAAATTAAACAAGTCAGATCACGGGTATTATTTTCTAGGTGTCTGAATTCGACCGAATTCCCTTACAAGAATATAATTCACAGTGCTTGAAAGCTGTACATTTTATGTGTGTCGGTAGCCATCGACTAAAATATTGCATCTTAGAAAGGCACTACACCATCCAACTCATGAGCCCAACTGTAGTACCTGGGCGAAACGCAAATTAATTTGGACTATAGGTCACAAAAAAAATCTCAAATTAATTTCTCTCGTAACTTACATAACTAAAATCCATAATCTAGATTTAAATATACTTTTGTAGATAATTATGAATCATTCATTCGACAAGTCATTATATGTACTAAGAATCAAGGTAATCCGCCTTACATCGGCTATAAACCTGCATAACTAGACTAGCTACCTACTAAACAGCATCAATATTTAGCTACATTGCAAGTTGCTAATAAGTTGTTAGCTCAAAGAGCAAGTTCGTACGATCCAGTCGTGCATTTTATTTCTCTTCAAATTTAGATTGCGACTAAACTACTTGTCCTAGCGTCTTTAAAATTATATACTAGTGATGTAGGGTATCCACCTTTCAAGCGATGTAACCCAACTAACATACTCTCCAGAGCTAAGGTCCCGAAATCTGTAAAACAATTTTGTAAGCTCTTTTAGGTGACATTACTATCGTTAAAGTTAATTTCTTGTTACGAAACTTAAGTTATTATCATAACGTTTTTTATAAGAACTTAACTCTCTACAATTTTCAAATAATTTAAATCTTATATTCAAAACAAATTTTCCTCCTACATGAAGATTCCAAGAACTTTTAATTTTATAAAAATCTTATCATGAAATATAAACGCCTATTTATACGGTGTTGGTAAGTTACGCGAGTTTTACTAATTTCAATTAGTTACGCGTAACTTATGTAACTTACGGAACTAATTGAACTAGTTAAGTAACTAATGTAACTTACCAATTATTTTGACATTTCTCCAGAAAATCAAAATAAAATTCGAAGAAAAAAGTTACGTTTTATAAGTTATGATTTAAAAGTTAAAAAAGTTCTGATTTAAAAGTTAAAATGTCGCAGTCAAAAAATTAAACAAAGCGCCAATCCGAATCTCGGATTCATATCAAAAAGATGCCAAACAAAAAATTGAGTTATTCGATCCAGCTACTAAATAATTGCCAACAGTTAAGAACTTCATTACCTGACGCTCTCAAGATTTGGTGGTTAGAATTAAAAGTTCCAGCACAGTTTGAAGATCTCTACAAATCTCGTCTTAATAACTAGCTTAATTCGTATGCACTAGCATCTTACTATTTATGTCCTTGGTACACCAATGACAAATTAGATAACAATTATAATTTTCAAAATAATAACTTTCTTTTAAAAATGTTTAGTTCTAAAGACTTAATCAATGGGATATTTTTAAATCCAAAGACGAAGTTTTAAAACTTTATATGAAAAAAATATTTAAAATCCAATTTTGTTTTGGAGACAGCCGATTTCTATGTACTTAATCTTTCAAAGTTTGCACTAAAATTGCTTAAAATTCAGAAATTGAGCGTACTTTTTCGAATTAAAGACCAATTCACACCCCTTTGGGAAATCGGCTGTCTTTCGAACGTTCCAAAAAATTAATGTTTCTTTGTGGAACCTTAAGAATGGAACACATAGATTTATCTTTGGAGGACTTGGAGTTTCACGAGTTCAACTATATTAATACCTACATATGTATTTGGGTTACATACATGCATTTGATCTCTGAATTCTTTTATATTGTTTCTTTTGTTACTTGTTATTTATGGAATAAACATTTTTGTTTACTTATAAATGTTATTGTTTTTTTTTTCAATGCTCAGTCAGTAAACATTTTTTAGTTATATTAGTTACATAAGTTACATTAGTTACGTGGAAAATGAGATGTAACTAATTGCAATTAGTTACTCGTAACTATATGGGTAACTTACTCGGAGTAACTTATGTTGCCAACACTGCCAATATACTCGTATGTATCTTTAATCCCATAACAACTGACTTATCAGAGTCTAAGCTATTTTAAAATTCTATAACGAACCTTATAGAATTTAAGGTATACAACATTTTATTACAGGACTCTGATAGGAGTTGAAGTTTTACAAAAGGCACATGGAATCACAAATTTCCTCGTCACATGCCAAGACAGAGACGTAGTCGAGATTATCAAATGGATGTGAATTGTCTTTTTTAATTTTCCGAAGTGTTTATTGTTCTAAAGGTTGTTTCAAATATTTGAAAATGCTGTTAGGATGGTTTTTATTATAAAATATTAATTTCTTAAAACAATCTTATTTTTTTGAATTATTATTATTGAATGATTTTTAATTATTAATTTAAGGACAAAAAAACAATAAATACTAAGGTATTTAACAAAGTAAAAGTAAAATATAAAGTATAATTGTAACAAGTACTCTTACAACTCGGCCATCCTTACTATATTGATCGGTTCGATCAAGATCAAGAAATTCATTTCGCAAAAAAACAACAATAATAAAAACAATATTAACATGAAAAACAAAATCATGAATAATGACAATATTAATAACTAGCAGAAAAGAACCGGCGTTGCCTGGGCACACGAGGCAAAAGTCTTTTCATGCAATATCTTCCAAATGAAAATCAAAAATTTATAAAAAAAATTGTAAGAAAAAGGTTTTTTTCATTTATTTTGTCATCTATTTCAACAGGATTAGTTATTTTAGATTACTTTATTAAATTTAACAAATTATTAATTTTACATATTTTTTTACAAACGAACTATTCCTCATTTTGCGACTCTTCGCTTTACGGGGATTTTTTTTACTCGCGATTAAAGTTAAGTAGGTACGATATAAGGTAAATTATGCATTCTTCGAAAAAAAAAATTGAGATAATAATCAACAAGACATTACGATAATAGCGAAGACGAAAAAGGTTGGTTTACAAATGCTGTCCGTCTGTATGTCTGTATGTTGCTATGAACTTGGCTTAGAGTTTTTTTTTTTTGAGAAATAGTGTATTATACTGTGTAAGTTATGAAATAAAGTTAAACCGTATGTTTAAGCTTATTTTCCTCGAAAGCGGCTCTTAACCAACAATAGCTAAGAACTGTACCTTCCATAGGACCGATTTTTTTGCCATCTTGAAAACGGCTTAAGCGATTCTTTCGAACTTTAAAACATATTATATTCAAAGTTCAGTTAAAAAAAAAAAAAAAAAATCTTTTCCACCTCCATTTCAAATCTCAAAAAAACAATCGCTTTCTCTTCCTGCGCGGCTCCGTATGACATATTAGTTTTAATAAAACTTCTTAAAAAAAAAAAAAACACTTGATACTGGCACTTCTTGCCACAAAGTGTATTAGTTACAATTATTGTTCATGGTTGAATAACTATGTTCTCTTATTTAATTTTTCCTTGATAATTGATACTGTATAGAAAAATTGTAAAGTATATGTGAAATTTGTAAATATTGTACCCTGAAATAAATAAATAAAATAAATAAAAAAAAATAACTGATCATCAAAGCCCAACAAATATTTAACTATAAAGTTTTAATATATGATCAACTAATACAACGCTTAATTAATATTTGTTTGTGTTTCTAAAAGCATTTTTCAAAACTATTTTTTAATAACTTAATATTTTTAAAAAAAGGGCGTATTTGAAATAAAAAAAATTCTAAGAAGTAAAATTCATCCAAGAAATAAAATGTCGTACTTTTTTTGAACTCAAATTTATTTTTTTACCCAAAATCTCAAGCCTGCAGATCACTGTCATTCACGCGACCTAGTCGTGATATTTTTTTTACACTCATATCTTCTTCGGGAAATAAGTCCTAACCCTGCGCCTCCACAAGCAATAATTTCTTTCATAAAATCGAACATGCAATGGAAATTTCCAATGCAGTCCACAAATTTCATGAAATGAATTATTTTACGAAATCGATTTCTGCATTTATTTTTTACCATCTCTGTGGAAATAAATGAAGAAATAATTTGACGTCCAATGTCAGTTCGACTGACATTTGTGCTCTTTTTAGCGTTACATGTGTATCTTAATGGGTTGAGTTGGAATTCCATGGATTTAAAGTTAAATTTACAAATACAAGAGTGTAAACAATTTGCAGGGCAAAATGTACGAACGCATCTTTGTCTTGCTTGGCACTCTGATTGTGAATAAGTTTTCATGAAATGATTTGCAAACTGAACGAAGAAATAAAAATTTCTGCAATAATTCCTGAAATAAAAACAAAAATAAAAATTGCTTGTGGAGGGGCAGGGTAATCGAAGTTGATCGATGAACAACTAGAAATTTGCATCTGTTCTCATTTCAGCTGTTTTAGTTGTGTTGTTTGATAGTGGGTAGCAGGAACTGTCAATACGTTAGTTGATGCAGACTCCAGATCTTCTTTAAAGATAATAAAACCAAAAAATAACATTTATAAATACATATTTCAGCAAAATTAAAAATGGAATTTTTTTTTTAATTTCAAACAGTTGACTAAAACCATGTCAACTAGCCTGCTGCAGCCATTCGTTTTGGAAGGCCAATATATGAATACTTCATAAACTCGAAGCGAGCAATGTTTTTTTTGAAATTCGCTTAATTGGGGTGCGTTTTCAAGCTCATAAATTAACTTCAACACTTTTTTGTTCAATCCATTCTTAATACAATTCACCTGGAAAATACATCAATTATAATACTTCTTATTTATGTGTAAATAATTTGGAATTTGTTCAATAAAAACTAAAGCAGTTTACTTAAAGTAAAATTTTTTTTTTCAAATATTTTCAACCCAATTAAGCCATTTGAGTTGATAAAAATTCGCGACTTACGCAAATGTTTCATTATTTCCTTTTATTTAGCAAATAAACAGTAGAAAAGGGCTCATTGGTTCTTTTAATATTAATTGTGTTACGTATTTATGTATAAAGGTTAATCTTAAGCTGAGTACACTCACATGATTTGCGAATTTGGAGAAAAGGTACAGAGTTGCGCATATTTCATTTCTTAAGTACCTCAGGAAATACTATATTGGGTGTTTGCTCATTCGATGGCAAAAGAATGTACTGCACACTTTTTCGCCAACATGGGAATGACCAACATAAAGCATAAAACACATTTAAAAGTTTGACCTTGGGCTTTATTTATCGTCATAGCGGAGCAATTTCTTAAAGGAAAGTGTAGCCTTTTGAATTGAAAAGGATAGTCTGATGGAATGATTGGGATCCTGGTTATGATAGCATTTTCACCAGCAGAGGGTCCTGTCAAGATTTTGACTTCAATTATATTGGTTTTGAAACCCATTACTCTAAGACTTGTGCCGTTACACAATTTGGGTCGATCTAGATTCTTCAGCAATATAGTCGGAGAACCAACTTTAATATAGAGCTTATGCTCTGGAACTCCAGAAGGGTTGACACTTTGCAAGAATTCCAATGGGAAGTTTACCGAGTCATACGCTGTCAATAGAAAGAAAGGTTCTACTTTCAGCGGTAATCATTTGTAGAACCAACTTGTTTATTTCATCTACAGATAAATTTCTCAGTGTTATAATGGCTCTTTCGCAAAGTTATTCACATCCTTTTGCCATCAAATGTTTAATATCCGGATAAACACTGTTTATAAGGTCACTTACAGTTTTTCCCTTCATACCAAGATCTTCACTAAGAACTATCTTACTTCCTGATGTACCAGCCCCAATTTCCAACAACTTTCCAGCAAATGTCAAATCGTCCACATCATCTGATAGGGCAGCACACATATTTGTTTTAAGGATACTTTTGACCAAAGAACTGAAATGTTAAGGCATGCATTTATAACGTTAGCTCGACTGTCTCTTGGAACAACGGGTAGTGTCTGCCGAAAGTCGCCACACGAAAAAAAAGTAAGTCCCCCATTGTTTCCGGACACGATCTTATATCTTGCGAAGTTCTGTTTACTGCTTCTAAATGTGCCCTGTGACTCATAGTGCACTCATCCTAAAATACCACCACAGCTTCCTTCAATATTTTAGCTAAGTGTCCATTTTTTCGTATTGAGCATACGGGATCCTCTTCGGGGATAATCTTCAATGGCAGCTTGAAAGTAGAGTGAGCGGTTTTCCCAACACTCATTAGAGTCGCTGCAATGCCCGAGGACGCAACACCTAGTGCAAGCTTTTTTGTACCACGTATTTTAGCAAAAAATTAATTAATCAAAAAGGTTTTTCCTGTCCCAGCAGGTGTGTCAAAAAATACCGACTTGTCTTTAATGCTAAAAACGCTATCAGTAATGGTGTCGTAAGCCTAGAGCTGATCTTCGTTTTTTCTTTTCATTCACAGATACGTAAGTCTACAAGTCATTTATGTTGTAGTTCTTGGTCATGTCACTCAAAAGGGGTTTTATTGGCACAGGCAAACTAAAATCACTTAGGCCCGTTTGCTGATTCAAATCATAATTCCTATTAATAGCTAAGTTCCACATAACTTTTAAGCTATACATACAATTATTTATGTTGCACGTACATATTTATGTGAAACTTAGCAAAGTAACAGATTTAAAATACATCAATTTTGTCTTTAGGCAACAGACTGTACCTTCTTCTTACCATGAATTGGAAAACATTTAAATATAATAAATATAATTAAATTATAAACTTTTTTATTTTTTTTTTTCTATCTGTTAACTTACATTATAATTGATTTTGTTATATTTATATTTAAATCTGTTAAATCTTTATTCTTATAATTGTTACAAAGAAGTAAAAAATAAATTAAACTAAAAAAATCTAAGTTCACTTCGAACTATGTGATGTGTCACAGTTTGAAAATATTGCATACAAATTTAAAATTGAAACTGTGAAATTGTGTTGTGTACTGTTGTCATTTTTTCGGGATTTGAGCGATACACAACTCACGCTTCCATCCGCACTCAAATGATTTTTTGTAGAAGTCGTCTCTTGGCAATTGCAATTTATTAGTGACGGCCTCCGGTGTTGGTAGCGGAGCAGCCGGTACCACTGGGTCAGTTGGAGCAGCCACAACTTGAAAAGCTTCTGGAGTGACAACTACCGTTGCAGCCGAGGTAGATGGTGTAGGCGATGGCGATTGGCGAAGCAATCGTAATTTCTTAGTCTTGAGTTACATTTTCTTCTCAAGCCAATTTCTTTGGGTACTTTGAGAATTTCTTCACCATCCAACGTTCCATATATAGGTATGTACCAGTTTCCTCATCAAAGCCGAAGAGATCGTAGGTATCTGGCACATGCAGCAGCAAATCGTAATATAATTTGGGCTTGTTGCTGCTACTGCTACCCCTTCCAGCAGCTTCAGAGCCATCGTATTCATAATTCGTCTTGAATGTATTGCAAGTGTTAGTGTTAGCAGCATCTATAGAATTTTCCCCACCATCACCGGCAGTTGTCTCATCACCACCACCCCCACCGCCATCCTCGTTTTCCGATACAGACAGTTGCACGGCGACTACATTGCAGTCGACACTTTTATTGGGAATCTTGTCGCCCACTTCCATACGAATATACGATAGAAACTGCTTTCATTTGGGAAAAATGATTCTTGATATTTTTGTCAACGCCGGGTTTTTTTTAATGGCAAACTCCTTCGCGAAGCTAGGTTTTGAGAAAAATTAAAATTTGTACAACCCACAGATACACACAAGTACAAGAGAACAAGTGTGAAACGTCGTAAATTGTAGTTCTTTTTGAATTTAAAGGCTATCTCTGGATTCAGATTCGGGCGCGCTGTTCGTAGAGAGTAGTTTATAAAATAGAAATTTCATTCAGATATTTATTATTCACTTTTTTTTGCTAACCGAAATCATTTGTAAGATAATAGAGGCCATCAGATGAAGAAAAACATATTCATTTATCTCGCATATTTGTTGAGGAATTCCAACTTCTAACATTTTAAGGATTTCAAAATCCATTTTTATTTATTTTGTTATGTTAAATGCGTTGATATCTAAAAAAAAAAACAAATATCCAAACATTATTTTTAAGAGTGCTTCAGTCCCGTATGTCATACTTTTTCTAAAACATAGACTATGTTCCACTTAACGACTTTTATGTTAAGGTTTGAGTTTGGTGCAAAGCGCTATTGTATTACTTAAGCGTTTATGTGGAACATAAACTCTTAAGTTTCGTATCAGCAAACGGACCTTAGACATTTTTCACTCAAAAGCGTGATTTTGTTTTCTAAAAGCATTAATCTTTTGTTGAAAATTTGTGCTGCAAATCTTAATTCTGGATTTTTATTTGATTGGGGCTCTTCGTGTAAGACATCTTCACACATCGATTCTTTGAACTCGTTCCGAAGTAGCAGTGGATTTGGCGGTTGTCAAAATACCAGAATTATGACAAATATTTCTCTGATGTGAGAAGGGGAACGCGAGAAAACAGTTTCTTTCAATGTCAGTGTCTATTGCTCATCAGATTCTAATAGTCTTAACTATTGGCAAGCCTCTTGGTATGTTGGTAGTACAGACCCATTTACTATGCGCAGTGCCAAGAAAAAATCAGGACCTTTGACATAGTGAAGATCATTCTAAGGTAGAAACATTCCGTCAAACTCGGATGGATAGTATAGACTCTGCCTATTGCAGAATATTTTTTATCTCTGAATGTCCACGGACGTCTTCGCCTCGTTTGCGTCTTTCAAACTTTTTATTTTTCCAGGTATAATATGAAGGAACGTCAGAATAAAACAGAGTTCTGGCAAAGTCATCAATTGAACATAAATCGAAAAATGATGTAGAGTAGTTTTAGGTGGACTTTCGAGCCGTTGTGTTAGATTGGCGATAGGGCACTGTCCATGGGTTATTCGTTTTTATTAAAGCTACCTCACCAACTTGTAATAGTTAGCGCCTTCGGTACTTTGGGAAACCATCATCACCTGTTTGGGTTTCCGTAATGAAATCACGTAGGTTGTTTTTACTTCACTTTCCATTGACCATACATGGATTGTTCCTATTAATTTCGCCACAAGGACCGTGGATCTTATTTCGGCACACGATTTCATGCAATAAAGGATCTTGTTGCAAATTAGGTATCTCGGCCTTTATTAAAGAATCTATTTGGTCATGTTGAATTTTAGTTTTTAGCTAAAGTAATATGTAAGCATGTGGCAGTCCTCTTTTTTGCCACTCTACGCTATACATATAGCTGAGAACTTTTCCAAAAATCCAATTGTTTGTTAAGCGACCAACCAACTTTTTTAATTTGAAATGAAATACTCTTGCAATAATATCATTTCTATCAGAAGACTTTTGCCCTTCAAATAGGGAATCCCGAATTCCTATCCATTCGGGATTGGTCTTAAAAGTAATGAACAGCTCAGGGCGCCCATATTTCCTCAAATAGGTTATTGCATCCTGGGTTTTTTCATGCATATATCTCGGGGATCCCGTGAATGAAGATGGTAATATAACCTGTTGTCCAATACTCTGAGGAGACATTTGCATCTCCGTTCAAAGCATCTCGAAGATGGACATAGTTTTCTGCTCTTAATTTTTTCTGAATATTGCGAATGTAATTTAATCTCTCAGATATAATATTTGCCATCATATTGACTAAGTACTGGTTGAGCAACTGCCAATAATAGAGAATATAATTCGTTTGATTTTGTCTAACCATAATTCTGAATGCATAAAAATTCTTACAGGAAACAGTTTTATTAGGGTTTTCTTCTCCTGTTATTGGATTTCTTAGGGGTATATTTATGCAACAACCACTATGACCATGTACGAAGATAAGAGGATATTGCAGTGGGTTTTATGACCTGTGCAATTCCGAAACCCTATGTAGTTTATCATCTCGGCCAAGCAACACTATTTCTCTCGGAGGTTTGTCTTCATCCACTAAGAATATAGCGACTTCATTTGTACGGGGTGCATTGTATCTTCCTCTATGCTGATCAGTGTAATTTTAAATCAGGTGCATCTGGCGCTATGATTTCTATGGTAGCTTTAAAACTCATTAGGTACGAATTGTGAGCATTTAAAAGATTTTGAAGTATTTGGAACAGCTCCTGTTTTCAATTTGGTTTGATATTTTGTCGTAAGGAAAGGTGATCAGCGTCGGAAACAAAATATATTTGTAAGAATTTTCGATTTTCGGTTACATGAAATAAACTGCCGAATAAATGATGAACTTGACCTTGAATCTTAAAAGTTGGCATAAAGTGACCTTCCCTTATTTCTTTGGCTCTAAATGATTTTATTTGAAATATAGTGTTTTAATTTCGGATGTTATCAAAAAAATGTTTCGATAGCTGATGAGAGTTCTTTCATAAACTTTGGAGGGCCTTTGGAGGTTCGTTACAAAAATCCAATTTAGCTTTGCGTAGATTCATTTCACCAATCTGTAAGGCTTTGTTCCCAATGTAATCGGTACTTGATGGAAAGGGTTATCCATTTCGCGGTTTCAAAAGTATAGGGCTGGAATTCGACATCTGTCAAACTAAGTTGTTAAACCAATTTTTTGTCAATTGAAAGTCTGACATTTAGGAAAATGCATCGCTTAACTATCGCACAATGCTTAAAAATTGTTAAAACCTACTACAAAAATGGTGATTCTGCCGCAGCCAAATATCGTGCTCTAAGAGGAGATTATGATTTACATAATTGTAAAACTACGCAAGCAATTGGCAAAATTGTGAAGAAATTTGATGAGACTGGATTGTTTTCAGATATTGTAAGGCCTGTGCATCATCGTTTCGCCTCTACCACTGAAAATATCGCTGCTGTAAGTGAAAGTGTTGCCGAAGACCCGAATGCGTCGATTCCTCGTCGTTCTCAGGAATTAGGACGGTCTTACGGCACACTATGGCGTATTTCACATTAGGATCTACACCTACATCCATATACAGTCCAGCTCACTCAACAACTGAAGCCAGCTGTCTATTCACAACGTCGTAGATATGTCAAATTGGTGCTTGAACAACAGGCGATGGACGGCGATTTTTGGAACAAAATTTTCTTCAGCGACGAAGCACATATCTCACTCGGCGGTTTGTTAATAAACAAAATTGTCGTATTTGGGGTTCTGAGAATCCTCAAATAATTGAAGAGAGGTCATTATATCCACGAAAAGTCACTGTTTGGGGCGCTCTTTGGCCCGGATGTGTGATTGCACCTTACTTCTTCGAAAACGACCATGGAGCGACTGTCACCGTCAATTCGGAGCGTCATGGTCATATGACAACCGACTTTTTTTGCCTGCTATTGAAGAATTTGACTTGGAGAATATGTGGTTTCAACAAGACAGTGCCACATGTCACACAACTCGAGCGAATATGGCTTTATTGCAAGAGACATTTCTTGGCCGCGTAATTTCTCGTCGTTTCGAAATCAACTGGCCACCAAGATAATGCGATTTGACACCGCTGGACTTTTTTGGTGGGGCAACGTGAAAACCCGTGTTTATGCAGATAAACCTTTAACTCCTGAGCACTTGAAAACCAACATTCGTCAAGTTATGGCTTAGATACCGCCCAATATGTGTCAAAAAGTGGTCGAAAATTACATCAAAAGAATCGATGCTTGCAACAATTCGCGTGGTGGTCGTTTAAATGATGTAGTGTATCGTACATAATGTTAACGTTCAATTCTTATAATAAAAAAGAAATATCATAAAAAAAATATTTTGTATGTGTTTTATTTACGTTTACCTTTGAAACCGCGAAATGGATAATATTTTATAATTAAATCCTGAATTTTGATTAAGGGCAGTGCGTGTGCGTTGGGTTATTAATCTCATAGCAATACGTGCAACCGAATTCTATGTTGTTCTAATCGCCTATCTTTCTCTGACTCCGATTCCATTTGTCTCGTAAGTGTTGCGTGATGGGCTTCATTCGCCAACCACTGCGTTCTCTGCGACCGAGATGCCTGCTCTCTGTTGCGTGTGCTACGTTCACTTTGCTCTTCAAGCCGCCTGGACTGTGTAACGTCAGATTCAGTTTTTCTTGATAAATATTTTCTAGCTGAGTAATTTCTTAAACGTTCCTTCTTTTCCTGATCACTTTCCTGACTACGTTGAACTTGGGCACGAATTCTTAGATTATGCAATCGAGATTCATATTCATCAGAAATTTCTTCTTTACGACTGAGAGCTGCATTGAAACCTTTTTTAGTTTTTTGGGGAAGACTGGACTTAACTTTTGGCATTTTGAACAACTTAAATAGAAAATTTTATAAATTGACTTATTTGTGAATACCTACATAAAATAAATGTTATTTCTAAAAGTCGGTTTGACTGAGTTACAAGAAGAGCAGCAGATTAGAATCTAAGTGTTAGGAAATTTTGTATAGCAAGAATTGCTTGTCTTGGATTGAAAGCTAAGTGTTGCAACATTCAAAGATATCATGACTCTGATTACATTTTGGCTTTTTTTGAATTTTTGCTTAAATGTTTTATAATATATCAATAACTTTAAAGCATTATCTAGGAGAGAAGCATAGCGTTTGTAGTTTAAAAAATATTTATGAGTCCTATACTGGCCTTTTAGATATTTTTTATTACATGTTAAAAAAGATGCAATACATTTAATGGATATATGTTTGCTTGTAAATATGATATTGACTCAGAAACCGCATATCCAATTGAGCTCAAACTTTCAGGAAACCTTTGGTATTGTTTCGAGAGTGTTTTTTTAAGGTTTGGTCAAAGGCGATCATGTAGTTTGGCCACAAGGCGAAGGAAGACACGTCGGCTCCTTGAAATGCTTCTATATCGGTTTGTGGTTTTCATAGTTTGCAGTTTTCAAGTGGCTTGAGGGCTAAATATTTTTTTCAAGGCTTAACTATTTATAGGATGAAATGGGCTAAACGAAAGAAAATTTGTATCAGATTTTAAAAATTCTTAGTGTGTTACACGTACTTCAATGCCTGAGGGGTGATTTTTTTTAAATTATCTGTTCATAGGGTAAAATAGTGTTAAAACAAAATATATTTGATTACAATTTTTTTAATGTTAAGTACATTTTCAGGATGGATGGTTATATTCAAAACGTTGATAGATATTAAACTAAATATGTATATATAAAAAAAAATAATATTCTCAACAGGATGTTTCAAAAAAATGCATATCTTTTCCAATTCCAATATCAAAACGAAAGTAGACATTCCGCAGATGTCGGACCTTTAGTTTTTCGAAGCTTTGTCTTTCGATACTTTATCTGCAAAATTACTCACAGATTCAAACAAAAACGATTTTACAAAATTTAAAAATTGACTTATAATAACACAGTGGAACACTTGGATGTATTTGCATTTTTCTTATTTTATTTTATTTATTTCAGCTATGTCTGAGCACGGTCTCTAAAACATTATTACTGCATATTTTTTAAACTAAAAACAACGATAAAACAGTATAGTACACTCATGCTATCTGCTCGAAAGGGAGAACAACGTCTGGCATTATGCGTTAAGCGACAAAATATAGACTGTCATGCCGTATAGAAATGTTTTGCCTTTAACTTATTTTTAGTAGAATTTAATTAAAATTTTTAAATGTGGATTTTTCGAATTTTGCGATAGATGCCGTTGGGGTGTCAACATCCGAAAGTTGATTTGGTACACTTTTGTATCCCAAATGTATCATATTCGTTGTTGCTTGTTCAGGAACTTAGGGGGATACTAACCAATCTTAGATAGATTATTGTGCCGACATCTGAATGTACCCAATAATAAAATTAACCTGCGGAATGATCGTTATTTGTTTCGCGTAGATAAGTTATTGTTCTATGTAATTTGCCTATAACAGTTCCAATATAAAAAGTTGTACGAAATGCACACCGGCAAGATAAGCGACTACTTTCTTACGTTTCTGTGCTTTCATGTATTGAAATAATTTAGTTTAAAATTAGTTACATACTTATGCTTGTTATTATGCATTTCAATAGTATTTTGTTATATCTGTCGCCTATAAGATCAATTCATTAATCAAATAAAGGATTTACTTCATATAAATATCAATAGGCAAGCTAATTGAGAGTGCATATAATGAGAAAAGCCTTAAACCGTACTGCTGCTGGGAGAGAGCAATCAACGCCCACAACATAATTGGCGTCAGCCATTTTTTGGGGGAAAAACGGATTATTCCGGACTCATCTAATTATACATATGTATGTTTGTTTAAAGGTTTAATGCACAAGTACTTAATAATTAATAAATTACAAAATGTACACTGTTACGTTTTTGATATATAAACATATGTATTTTAATTTAAAATATTTCGTTCAGATTAAAACAAGCTTATTCCCAAATTGATATTTTATTTTGTGTTATTTTGCCGTTGCCATGGATTTTATTTCTAAAATGGTGTTTTGTTTTTTTTTACTTCCGCTGTTGCCATGGATTTTATTTACAAATTGACTTTTTTCGAGAGATGTTCACAATGATATTGAAATTAGGGATATTCGCTTTTGTTTAACTTTTTTTAAATTGCAACCAAATTTAATACAAATTAGATATAAATGAAATATTTGCGAAACGTAATTTTATGCGGGAATGAGGTAATTTCGAGGAAAATCAAATTTTCTGTTTTAACTTTCACAGTCCCGAAATGTTTACTTTCATAGCTAATGTTTTTTTGCATTTAGCCCATTTCAGCCTGCAAACAGCTGAGTCTTCCAAAATATATTTAACCCTCAAGCCACTTGGAAACCACAACCTTTCCAAATCAAAAAAATGTTTTAAATTGGAGGCGTGGTTTCTGAGAATAGCCTTAGCAAACAATCTGATGTACATAGATAAATTTCACTTTATGAGAATAAAAGTATCAAAATCTGTGGAGCGGTTTCTAGGAATTAAGCATATGCGTAAACCTATCATTTGAAAAAAAAAAATAATGAGCTGTTTTGAAAACATATATTATGAAAAATTTTTTTTAAATGTTCTTTTAAAAATACAAAAAACCTAAACCTTTGTCATATGTGTAAAATTTCGAAAAAAAAACCGCCTAAGCCATTTTCCAGATAGTAGAAAGCCATATAATTGTTCATACCGAAAAAATAATGCGATTTTTTTAAAATCAAAATCGTTAGAACCATTTTCGGCCCACACATTTGGACTGTAAGTGGCTATACTAACATACAGATAGACAGACTTTTTAGACCAAGTTTTTTTTTCTTTGCTATCATCGTAATTCATGTTTGATTGTTATCTCAAAACTTTTTTTTTCGAAGAATGAATAACTTGCCTTATATTTTACTTGCCTTTAATTGCAAGTATAAAACAATCTCCGGAAAGCGGAGAATAGTTATAATAGTAAAAAAATAATAAATCTTCTTTGTTAAATTTAATGTTAAAAACGACAAAATAAATGAAAAATCCTTTTTCTTAAAATTTTAATTTTTCTTTTCATTTGGATGATATTGCACCAAAAGACTTTTGCCTCGGGTGCCCAGGCAATGCTGGGGACTCTCTGCTAGTTTAAAATAAATACAAAAAATTGGATCATAACCTACCGCCGACAGCAGCTGTGAAAGTAAAAAATTTCGCGACTATGAAAGTTTACACAGCAAACTCGATTTTCCTAGCAAACTTAAAGTGTAGGAATGAAAGAGATGGCAGATAAGTGTAAAATCATCCCAACTCTTGTAGCTGGTATATGAAAAGTTTGGAACCACCCAATTTTCTTTTACTTCCATACATTTATTTATTAGCTCGGTTAATAAAAACTATTTTTTTCTAACATGGTGCCAAGCACTGGACCTAACGCTGAAGTGCAAGGAATATTGCATGAATTCACCGGCGGCGGCGCCTGTAACCGTAAAAGTACAAAATTTAGCGATTGTAAGTTTTTACACACGAAACTAAATTGTCCTTGCAAACTTGACAAAATTGATAATTCAGTGCAAAACATTAGCAACGTTTGTTACCGGCGCATGAAAAGTTGGTGAGCAAACAACTTTTGTTGTACTTTCATATATGTTCCCAAGCGACGCGTAAGTGTATGATTACACATGAAGGTTGCTTTTTGCTATCATGAAAGTAGTCAACGGCGACTGTGAATTCATGCATATTTAAGCCCCGCATAAATTACAGAAAAGAAACGGAAACGGTTTTTAAAGGTTTAAAGTAAGACCGCACTATCCGACTATGTCCGACTAACTATAACCGCATGTAAAAAAACGAAAGCGAAGATTATGAAGAATAGTTCGTTTGTAAACAAAAGTACAAATAATAAATATTCTTTGTTAAATTTAATAAGAAAGCTAATCCTGGTTAAATAAAGGACGAAATAAATGAGAAATCCTTTTCCTTACAAACTTTGTTTCTTAATTTTATATTTCATTTGGATGATATTGCATTAAAAGACTTTTGCCTCGGTTGCCCGGGCAACACCGGGGACTTTCTGCTAGTTTGCAAATAAAATCCATACCAACAGCGGAAGTAAATAAAACAAAAACCAATTTGGATATAAAATCCATGGAAATGGCAAAACGTCAACAAAACAACATAACA
The DNA here is from genome assembly GCA_910595825.1 of Philhelius pedissequus. NCBI lineage: Eukaryota > Metazoa > Arthropoda > Insecta > Diptera > Syrphidae > Philhelius > Philhelius pedissequus. Next base: position 112,891,839 of record OU343160.1, read on the forward strand.
ACAGCGGAAGTATACAAAACAAAAACCAATTTGGATATAAAATCCATGGAAACAGCAAAACGTAAACAACACAAAATATAAATTTGGAAATTCTATTTCAAAATCAGGATAAATTTAAGACGTAAGTGCAAATATTTGTATATTAAGGATATAAAACATAACTTATATATTAAATTTAATAGCCTATAAGTTGGCCAAAGAACAACAGAAGAAGATACAATCATTTTTATGGCGTGTCAAATGGTAAGTCGTCAGTTTATCTGTCATATACAGACAAACGGACATCGAAACAGAACTACACTTTTATATATTAGTAGAGATAAGATAATTAATTATAATAGAAATAATATTCGAACAAACCCTGTTTACATGAAGTTAAATACAAAATATTAATACAGGTATTACCATTTTGAAAAAAAGATTTTTTAAGTATAGGAATCCCGCCAATCAACCCAGGAACGTATTCATGAGGCTTCAATTATGCCATCATAAGGAATTTGAGTTAATTAACAATATTCAATGTCTCTTATTACGTATCGATCATTCGGGAGAACCTTATGCACTTTGTATGGACCACGGAATTTGAGGATAAACTTTTTGTTAGTACCGGCTGTTGTATCTTTATTTCTTATCACAACAAAATCTCCTTCTAAAAATTGAATATGTGGTTTGTGTGTGTAAGCATGATTTTCTGAAGTCTTAGACTGCTGGTATTCAATGTTATCAGAAGCTTTTTGTCGTAAAGTTCTTATATCATGAAAAGAAGACAAATTTCGTTTATTGTCCAAATATTCTGTCAAAGTATCAACATTACGACCACGTTGTTCTACACCAGTTGTGGAATGAACAAAGTTGGTAAGAGCCTATTCAACTCTTGTTAAATGTTTCGACCAATTCGAATGTTGAATTGGTTCCGTAATTTTAGATAATATCGACTTAAGAACTCGATTGACACGCTCAACTTGACCATTACTCTGAAGTGATGCTGTAGCTGTTTTCACATGTTCAATATTATTTTCAAGTAGATATGATTCAAAACCAAGCGATGAAAAACAAGAACCACGATCACTAATGATTCGACAAGGTCGACTATAATATTTAAAATACTTATCTAGACAAACACACACTTCTTTAGTTCTTGTTGAATTTACGTTATAAAGTTTGACATATTTTGTAGAAGCATCTAATAAATGTGTTTTCTCTTAAAAATAATTGACGGAAGAGGCCAAAATGATCTACATGAAAAGTATCGAATGTAATAGGCTTTTTTTGAATTTGGTGGAGAGTACGATTTGAACTCTGTTGTGGCACAAAATACGTTAAACAATGAACACAATTTTGAATATACTTTTCATTTTTTTTCTTATACTTGGGAACCAATAATGCATTTTAATTTGTTACAAACATTTCATAACACCCACATGACAATTTTTTTTCATGTGTCACTCTTATAATTTGCAATGCCATTTCTTTTGGTTCATATAACAACAGATTTCCATTTTCTATAAACTAACCCATCATCAAGGACAAAATTTGGAACTTCTTCTATTTCTAACTTTTCTCGTTATTTAACTATATTTTCGTCTCTATTTCGGGTTATTTGTAATTGCATATCTACATTATCTGCATTAACAATATTGTAATCATTTGTTAAACGTCTTTGTGACTCTGAACGCATGTTACTGGCTATCAGCTTAAAGCATCAACATGCCCATTAACAGACCACTTCGTTGCTGAATGGTGTAGTTATAATTCTCAAGCTCAAATGCCCAACGAGCTATTCGAACATATACACTTTTGCGATTCAAAGTCATCGTAAGGGAGTTACAATCCGTTGTAATTTTAAATGGAATATCTTCTAAATAGACACGAAACTTTCGTAGTGAGTATATTATAGCTAGAGTTTCTAATTTAAAACTATGAAATCGAGATTCAGAATAAGTTGTACGTTGTGAAAAATATGGTATGGGATGAAATTTATTATCTTCCTGTTTTTGCATTAATATTCCTCCAAAACCCTCAGTGCTTGAATCACAATGCAATTCAGTGTCATGTTTCGGGTTATGCAATGCTAAAAAAGGTGGCGTTACTAATTTATCTTTTAAGCTAGAAAATGCCGAAAGGCATAATCCATCGAATACAAATTTAAAATTTGGTTTAATAAGATTTCGTAATGGAACAGCAATATTTGGACACGAACGGACAAATCGACGAAAATATGAAAATAATCCTAAACATTTTTGGAGTTGATCTTTCGATTTTTTTATTGTGTCCATTGTTAGGATGGATCCCTTCTTTATTGATTTCAAATCCTAAGAAATCAATGTCGTTGTAGCAAAATCTACACTTCTTAAATTTCAGTTCAAGTCGAAATTCAGCAAGTAGTCGTAGTAATCTTTGGAGTACGTCTAAATGTTCTTCAATGGTTTTGGTTTACAATTGTAATAACAACCACACCTTCTTCGATAAATGAGTGTAATATGTAGTTAATAAACCGCTGAAATACTGCTGGCGCAATTGTAAAAATTCAAACTGTCCGTCTGAAGTAACAAATGCTGTATACGGAATTGAATTTTCAGAGATCCTAACATGGTAAAATCCGTTTTTAAGATCTAAAATTGTAAAATATGTCTTTCATTCTAATCTTTCCAAATAATCATCTATATGAGGTAATGGGTAACTATCTCGCACCATAATTTTATTGAGGGGTCGGTAGTCAACACACAACTAAGACAATTGGAAATGCATAAGGAGAATTACTAAGTCGTATTTGTATGTTTTTCATAAGGTCACTAATCATATCTCCGACAGTACGTATATCTTCATTAGAAAGCCTTCGAGGTGGTGAACTTATTGGTATGTCGCAAATTAAGTGAATTTTCATTACATATTTTTTTCGTTAGAAATTGGAATATTTGATAATATTTCTCAATTAATTTTTTAATCTCTTTCCTGTGCATTGGGCTTAGACCAACACTAATATCAAATGATTCAAAAAGTGCATCTTCCTCTATTTTAAAGATATCCGGAACAAAATTATCGATACAATTTGACAAATCAGGTATCTCAACAACGTTAGAGAATTGACATTTGTTGCAATTAGTCAAAAAGTTTAAACTCTCATTCTCATTGGAATCATGCACACAATTTAATACTTTATTTAATATTTGCTCGAAACACAAAACCAAGCAGTAATTTCTTATTCGCTCAAGAAATGCTCAAATTGATAACGTAATTGTGGAACTACAAAACAGAGAAGATGTGGGACGTATTCTAAGATCAGCAAAAAAATTGAGAGGTACCGGTATTTCCCTCCATAAAGATTATCCCGCTGCGACAAGAGAAAGAAGACGAAAACTATTCGAAATGAAAACAAAAATAACATCTAAAAATAGAAATATAAAAACATTTATTCGAGGAGAAACACTACAAATCGAGGGTAAAATATTTTATTATAACCTAAACAATGTTTTGACATGTGACGAAGACGGAGGAATGACGTTTCTGGAGCAGCTGTTAGATGAGATGTCAATAAACGAAAATCATACCGAGCTTCTGAAACTGCAAGACAAGAAGTGCTGCCAAAACGTTTTTAACGTAAATGCCGTCAGCCACGTTCACATTAATAGTCTTTTAAATGAAATAAAAAATAATAGTATTCCTTTTAAAATTATTTCATATAATATATCAGGTTTAGGTAGTAAACTAGTTTTTAAGAATTTCTTTGATAAAATAAGAGAAGGCGACATTTTTCTACTATTTGAAACTTTCATCTATGATGATACAATACAATATGAAAACTATTTCCCAGAATTTATATTGAAATGGACCCCAGCCACAAGAACTCATGTATACGGAAGAGCAAGTGGAGGATGACTATTTGGAATCAAAAAATCATTTAAGGAATGTACTAGATGCCGATTTGTCACGGAGATGAACAGGATTGTTATTGAAATGACCATTACACATCAGAAATTTTACATCGTTCCGGTTTATATTAACTGTAATAAATGGATGGATGACTTCGCAGGATTGTACGACTTCCTAATGGAACTAGGCAAAGAAAATATTATGCTGATCGGAGACTGCAACGCTAGGGTAGGAATTTCTCCGATGTTACAGATGGAACCAGACTTTACACCAGCGTCAATTAGTATAATTAGATCTGCTCGGGACGAGAAAATGGAAATGGGAGAAGATTCATAGAAATGTGTGAATCGATTGGTTTGACAATGTTGAACGGGAGAACTGAAAGTGATCGAGAAGGTCATTTTACTTTTATAAGAGGAACATCTTGTTCCACAATAGATTACTGTCTCATTCGTGGAAAATGGTTCGAGTATGTAGATGATTTAAAAGTAGATGAGCTGGTTTATTCTGACCATTTGCCACTGAATGTTAAATGTCGATTTGATGAAGAACCGGGTTACACCAACGAAAACATGAAGCTGTTACCAAAACTTCAATGGAAGAATTCTTTTTTGGAACTGTATCAAATAATTCTTAACCAATCTCTTGATTCTGTAAGTAATGAGCAAATTGAATCGGTCCATGTTATTGAGGCATTAGTTACATGTGTATCTCAGGCCGCACAAGCATTTCAAACAGTCCGTTTGCAAAGCTGGAAAGATCCATGGTTGATGCAAATTGTGAGAGAGCAAGAAAAAAGTCGTTTGGTTTTGGGCAACAAAATCGAATTTCGCAAAAAGGATGTATCAAGAGGCGAATAAAGCTTTCAAACACCTTTGCAAAGAAAAACAAAAGCAATACTCCCAATACCTCATGCAAAGATTGTCGGAAGTAAGAGACAGTCGATCCTTTTGGAAGCTGGCACGTACACTCAACGGTATACCTTTTGCAAGGAAAACAATAATAAGTACGAGTATACTTGCTCACCATTTCGAACAACTTCTAGGTGCACCACCAAGACCAAGTCAAATATTATATGCTAGTCCTTTGGTAGAAAATGAAGATTTCGACCGTGCTTTCTCAGTTCAAGAAGTAATGAAAGGCTCTAGGGGATGACCGTGCTTCGTACGAATTTTACAAATACGCTACAGAAACTTTTTTGATTAAGCTTACTGAAAGCTATAATTATATTTTCAATTCTGGTGAAATTCCAGAAAGCTTTAGGAGGAATATTATCGTCCCACTGTTTAAAAAAGGCGATGTAAACGACCCTAACAATTACAGAGGCATATCCTTTATGAACTCTGTTATGAAAATTTTTACTGGTGTCATTCAAGACAGACTGTTAAACTGGATACAACAAAATAATCTTCTAAGCGAGTTTCAAGACGGCTTCAGGAAAGAATATGCAACAGTCGATAACATATTTTCACTAACTTGCATTGCTAGATCATACCTAGACAAAGGGAAAAAGTTATATGCTTTCTTCGTTGACTTCAAGGCTGCCTTCGACTCAATCGACAGAAATGCCCTTTTCTACAAACTATGTTGTCTAGGCTTATCGTCGAAAATACTCAAAATATTACGAGGGCTGTATGAGCAAAACCTCACAGCAGTATGGGATGGAAATGAAGGATCTTCCTGGTTTCATACTTCTTCCGGGGTCAAGCAGGGCTGTCTTTTGAGTCCACTTCTGTTTTCGCTTTTCTTGGATGACCTTACATCGTTTTTGCCTGGAGGTATTAGTTTTGCTGGTACAGTAATAAAAACTTTGATGTATGCGGACGACATTGTCATTTTTGCGGAGACTCCAAATATGATGCAAATAATGATTAATAAATTGCAACTGTACTGCCGTAATTGGAGTCTTACAGTTAACACTAACAAATCCAAAGTAATGATATTTCGAAATGGCACAGGGCGATATGCAAGGGAGGAGAAATGGATGTGGGAAATTGTGGAGCTTGAGTTGGTGAGGGAATATAAATATCTTGGAGTCATCATTACGCCTCAGATGTCGTTCAAAAAGCATCTGCAGGAAAAGCTTATACAAGCAAAAAAAGCCATCAACTGCAACTGGAGGGGGGTCCTTGGAAAAAAACAGATAACCCCGAGTGCTAAATATAAACTTTTCGAAGCAGTTATGAGGTCAGTGATGTGCTATGCTGGTCAAGTATGAGGGTTTCTTCAATATGAGGAAGTAGAAAAATTACTGAGGTATTTTTTGAAAAAGATCTTTTGGCTCCCCGAAAACACACCGACATATATGCTACATTTGGAGACCGGGGTGTCTCCGCTCTACGTCTTTTCCCTCAAGTTGCATTTGTTCTACATTGCAAAGGTTATGGCTCTCCCAAATCACCGTCTGCCAAATATTATCGCAAAATATCTGCTATCACAAAAATCACAGTTCTTCGAAGAATGGTCACGACTTGAAGTTCAGCATGACATCCAGTTGGTAGAAAGAAATACTGGTGATTGGAAAGACGTTTTTCCAGAATTGTTACTAAGGATTGAAGATTCTTTCTTTGTTAAATTTAAGGAGTCAGCCCAACGGAGTTGTACCCGAAACATGTATAAACTCCTGAGATACGACCTTGGCCCTAACAATTACTTCAACGACCGATATACAATAGAAACAATCTCTTTAATTTTCAAAACCAGAGGAGAATTACTACGACTGAACTACATACCATACGGACCTGGTGGAAGTACGGAATGCAGTTTATGCAATCTACGTACGACAGAAAATGTTCTCCATTTTATAGGAACATGTCCGATCCTGCTAGCAATACGGAGACAGCACTTGAAGAAAAACTATTTAACTGTTGATATGAAGCTGCAAATGTCTTGAATGGTCAAGATTGGATAATGTTATCAAGCTACGTTAAAACAGCCCTTGACTACAGAAATCAAATTTTAAATGAAGCTTTTTAATAAGAAAACAAAATATGTATTTTTATTTTTTGTTGTGATCATCTTAAAGGAGTCTAATCTTTTCAATTTCAATTTTACTTTAATCTATACTATACATAATGTTTGAATAATACCTTTTTTTTCTGGCTGACGGCAAAAGCCAATGCTATACTTGTGAATTTGTAAATATATGTAAACTTCTGTAAATTATCAAATAAAATCACATTCTACTACTACTACTACTACTAATATTTTTATTTCATTTTTATTTGGATCATGTAAAATTTTTCTGGAATTTTAAGGTTAAATCAACTATCTTAAATTTAATGTTAAATGCATTCAAAAAGTCTCGACCCAATAAGAGGGTATATGGAATAACCGAATCGGGTACATCAAAAATATTAATTTGATTCTTAAACTTCCGAAAGAATAATTTCAGTTTTAATTTCTCCGAAAGAATATAACTTAAACTGTCCCAATCCTTTGAAACCAGAATATTCAGTCCATTGAATGGTTAAATAATTTGGAACAGCAGATTTTCTTATTACACTAATTGGACTACCCGAATCAAAAAGTGAAAGGAAAGTATTAAATTTATGCCTAAAACCATTAATCAAATAGGTAACACTTACAAAATTTAACTCGGAAATATGATCATTATATTTTGTTTGTCCATTTTCGGTGATCTTAGAGTTGAATTCATCTAAAAGAGCCGATTAGTAGGTTTTTGCTGGCAATTTCTAAAATTATGCTCCTTGGAACCACATTGAAAACATGAACCTTTTTCACGTTTGGGATAAGGTCATGAATTTGTAACATGTCCAACATTTGAAAAATTGAAACAATATATTTTGGAACAATCAACATTTGGGTTTGAAAAAGTTGGTCTTGTAGAAAACACCCTCGTAGTTAATGAAGATTTAAATGCTTCATTTGCTTCACGTTTGCATGTTGAATATCTTCAAATTTTGGGGAAAGAAAATTATTCGGACTAAGAGCCAGTTCTTGTTGCAACTGTTGCAAACGTTGACGTTTTTCTAGTATTCGCAAGTGTATATCAATTTCAGCTTCCTCTTCTGTAAGAGATAGAATCCGATTTTCTGATGCAGAGGTTCCTTGACTTGATTGTTGTTTCCAAGTTCTTTTTAGCTTATCAAAGGTTTACGTAGAATTTTCAAAATTCTCTTCTTCTATTTCAGGAGTTTGTCTTCATACAGCTTTTTTAATTATGTATTTATAAGTAGCAACTTATGAAAATTCTATTTTATATTTTTCAGGCCAATTTTGAAACTCGGTTCTGTTCATATTTAACCGTTCATTAGTCCTACTGATGTCTTAATAGTCAAGCTTAGCAAAAGAATCCCACTTCTGAAGTCGTAAGAATGGTTTTTATTATAAAATATTAATTTCTTAAAACAATCTTATTTTTTTGAATTATTATTATTGAATGATTTTTAATTATTAATTTAATGACAAAAAAAATACTAAAGTATTTAACAAAGTAAAATCCAAAGTATAATTGTAACAAGTACTTTTACGAATGCAAGTCTTTGACAATCAAAAATTAACACATAGCAAATAGCGAAGCATTCAGCATTTGTTTTCAAAGGGGTGTGGATTTTATAGATCGGCCGTCGCCGTCGACTAAAACAAACGTGTCATCAAAAAAGAAACATTTTTATAATTTTGTAAACCAAATATACAACAAATGTGTGATTGTTATCTATACTTGAATATTTTTTAAGAACTGTAGTTTGCTCGACGAATATTTCACACTTTTTATGGCAAACAAGTGTAATAAATTGGCATTCTTCTAGTGTTGTGCTATGATAAAAACAAATGCATGTTTTACTTCAGTAGCTGAGGCCCCTTCCCGTACTACGTACGTGATTAATAGTTCACTATATAGATATATATCTTGTTATCTCACTCGCTCTTTTTTAAATAATCCCATAATATAATGAATATTCCCATAAGAAGACTTAAAATAAACTTAATAAGTACGTGAGTAAAAGTAGAGGAAAAAAACTCTTATATTGGTCTTATTGTAAATATTAAAGGATTCTCTCATCTCAACAGCAGCCATATTTAAGTAGACAGAAAATATTGTCTGAGTATTTTGAGGGTTACCAGTTACCACATAATACAAAATGTCGATATGTTGTAATTAATTCTAAAAATTATTTATTTTAAAAATTCTTTTTATTAAACAATTTATAATGTGTATTATAAATATCAAAAGCATGAATGGCGAAACAATAGCAATAATTGGAAAAGTTCTTTCTACTCTCGATACAAAATATTTATCAATCGAAATGGGTATTACTTTAACTTTTCAACGTTTCTCTATTGAAACCTTTTGTGAGATGAAAAATGTTACTTGTGTAATGCTATTTTGTGCCATAAAAATACCAACAATCACGTTTTGTCATTTGTCTAAATGCGCCATAAGGCTCTTAGTTTGGCATATCAAATGACTCATATGGAATACTTTTCAGATTTAATTTGACCCACAAGTCAATTTTTTGCATTTAGGATTGCATATAGTCCACTATAATTTCAAAAATTTACTGATTCCCAAAATTATACAAAATAACCCTATTTTTGATAAAAAGTATAAATTAAATAATTTAAATATGCATTACTTTGAAGGCCCTTTGTTTTTTTTTTGCGAGGTAAGATCTGAGAATTAGTAAATACAATTTTTAGCTTTATTATAGTCATATAAGAGGCCATTTTTCATTATTCTACATCTTACATCCCATAAGAAGAATACAACTCTGTTAGGGAGTATTAAGATGTTCTTATAACTAGGATATTTAACGCTTTTAGCAGCGTTATAATAATCTAGAAAAATTCTTCAAGATTACTTTTGGTTCCCTTAAATTAGTCTCATTAAGCTATTGGAGAATGTTATGAGAGGAAAAATGTTACTTGGGAAGTACGTGACTGAGTTTGAAACTCTCAGTATCGTTAAGGGCAGCATCGCTACGCGACTAAGTCTCGGTTTCTTCATTGCCGTCGTGATATGGCTTAAGGTCTTTGGTATTCCACGTGCATCCATCTTTAACAATTTCATCCATCAGGATATGTGTCCAGGGGAAACTCTCTTCCTTATGCAGAACGGGCCTACTGGAGGCAGCTTAGGGGTGTAATAAAAATCTTCAAATTTCTTCTCCAACCCAACTCGTTTGGAAGTACTTCACGTCTCGTCTTCGAAGACTACATGTTTTTGACGACTTCTAGGTTGGAGCCTGTAACGTTTTTGCTTATATCTTACGAAAAAGCTTGCTTGATAACATATTTTCACTAACTTGCATTGCTAGATCATACCTAGACAAAGGGAAAAAGTTATATGCTTTCTTCGTTGACTTCAAGGCTGCCTTCGACTCAATCGACAGAAATGCCCTTTTCTACAAACTATGTTGTCTAGGCTTATCGTCGAAAATACTCAAAATATTACGAGGGCTGTATGAGCAAAACCTCACAGCAGTATGGGATGGAAATGAAGGATCTTCCTGGTTTCATACTTCTTCCGGGGTCAAGCAGGGCTGTCTTTTGAGTCCACTTCTGTTTTCGCTTTTCTTGGATGACCTTACATCGTTTTTGCCTGGAGGTATTAGTTTTGCTGGTACAGTAATAAAAACTTTGATGTATGCGGACGACATTGTCATTTTTGCGGAGACTCCAAATATGATGCAAATAATGATTAATAAATTGCAACTGTACTGCCGTAATTGGAGTCTTACAGTTAACACTAACAAATCCAAAGTAATGATATTTCGAAATGGCACAGGGCGATATGCAAGGGAGGAGAAATGGATGTGGGAAATTGTGGAGCTTGAGTTGGTGAGGGAATATAAATATCTTGGAGTCATCATTACGCCTCAGATGTCGTTCAAAAAGCATCTGCAGGAAAAGCTTATACAAGCAAAAAAAGCCATCAACTGCAACTGGAGGGGGGTCCTTGGAAAAAAACAGATAACCCCGAGTGCTAAATATAAACTTTTCGAAGCAGTTATGAGGTCAGTGATGTGCTATGCTGGTCAAGTATGGGGGTTTCTTCAATATGAGGAAGTAGAAAAATTACTGAGGTATTTTTTGAAAAATATCTTTTGGCTCCCCGAAAACACACCGACATATATGCTACATTTGGAGACCGGGGTGTCTCCGCTCTACGTCTTTTCCCTCAAGTTGCATTTGTTCTACATTGCAAAGGTTATGGCTCTCCCAAATCACCGTCTGCCAAATATTATCGCAAAATATCTGCTATCACAAAAATCACAGTTCTTCGAAGAATGGTCACGACTTGAAGTTCAGCATGACATCCAGTTGGTAGAAAGAAATACTGGTGATTGGAAAGACGTTTTTCCAGAATTGTTACTAAGGATTGAAGATTCTTTCTTTGTTAAATTTAAGGAGTCAGCCCAACGGAGTTGTACCCGAAACATGTATAAACTCCTGAGATACGACCTTGGCCCTAACAATTACTTCAACGACCGATATACAATAGAAACAATCTCTTTAATTTTCAAAACCAGAGGAGAATTACTACGACTGAACTACATACCATACGGACCTGGTGGAAGTACGGAATGCAGTTTATGCAATCTACGTACGACAGAAAATGTTCTCCATTTTATAGGAACATGTCCGATCCTGCTAGCAATACGGAGACAGCACTTGAAGAAAAACTATTTAACTGTTGATATGAAGCTGCAAATGTCTTGAATGGTCAAGATTGGATAATGTTATCAAGCTACGTTAAAACAGCCCTTGACTACAGAAATCAAATTTTAAATGAAGCTTTTTAATAAGAAAACAAAATATGTATTTTTATTTTTTGTTGTGATCATCTTAAAGGAGTCTAATCTTTTCAATTTCAATTTTACTTTAATCTATACTATACATAATGTTTGAATAATACCTTTTTTTTCTGGCTGACGGCAAAAGCCAATGCTATACTTGTGAATTTGTAAATATATGTAAACTTCTGTAAATTATCAAATAAAATCACATTCTACTACTACTACTACTACTAATATTTTTATTTCATTTTTATTTGGATCATGTAAAATTTTTCTGGAATTTTAAGGTTAAATCAACTATCTTAAATTTAATGTTAAATGCATTCAAAAAGTCTCGACCCAATAAGAGGGTATATGGAATAACCGAATCGGGTACATCAAAAATATTAATTTGATTCTTAAACTTCCGAAAGAATAATTTCAGTTTTAATTTCTCCGAAAGAATATAACTTAAACTGTCCCAATCCTTTGAAACCAGAATATTCAGTCCATTGAATGGTTAAATAATTTGGAACAGCAGATTTTCTTATTACACTAATTGGACTACCCGAATCAAAAAGTGAAAGGAAAGTATTAAATTTATGCCTAAAACCATTAATCAAATAGGTAACACTTACAAAATTTAACTCGGAAATATGATCATTATATTTTGTTTGTCCATTTTCGGTGATCTTAGAGTTGAATTCATCTAAAAGAGCCGATTAGTAGGTTTTTGCTGGCAATTTCTAAAATTATGCTCCTTGGAACCACATTGAAAACATGAACCTTTTTCACGTTTGGGATAAGGTCATGAATTTGTAACATGTCCAACATTTGAAAAATTGAAACAATATATTTTGGAACAATCAACATTTGGGTTTGAAAAAGTTGGTCTTGTAGAAAACACCCTCGTAGTTAATGAAGATTTAAATGCTTCATTTGCTTCACGTTTGCATGTTGAATATCTTCAAATTTTGGGGAAAGAAAATTATTCGGACTAAGAGCCAGTTCTTGTTGCAACTGTTTCAAACGTTGACGTTTTTCTAGTATTCGCAAGTGTATATCAATTTCAGCTTCCTCTTCTGTAAGAGATAGAATCCGATTTTCTGATGCAGAGGTTCCTTGACTTGATTGTTGTTTCCAAGTTCTTTTTAGCTTATCAAAGGTTTACGTAGAATTTTCAAAATTCTCTTCTTCTATTTCAGGAGTTTGTCTTCATACAGCTTTTTTAATTATGTATTTATAAGTAGCAACTTATGAAAATTCTATTTTATATTTTTCAGGCCAATTTTGAAACTCGGTTCTGTTCATATTTAACCGTTTATTAGTCCTACTGATGTCTTAATAGTCAAGCTTAGCAAAAGAATCCCACTTCTGAAGTCGTAAGAATGGTTTTTATTATAAAATATTAATTTCTTAAAACAATCTTATTTTTTTGAATTATTATTATTGAATGATTTTTAATTATTAATTTAATGACAAAAAAAATACTAAAGTATTTAACAAAGTAAAATCCAAAGTATAATTGTAACAAGTACTTTTACGAATGCAAGTCTTTGACAATCAAAAATTAACACATAGCAAATAGCGAAGCATTCAGCATTTGTTTTCAAAGGGGTGTGGATTTTATAGATCGGCCGTCGCCGTCGACTAAAACAAACGTGTCATCAAAAAAGAAACATTTTTATAATTTTGTAAACCAAATATACAACAAATGTGTGATTGTTATCTATACTTGAATATTTTTTAAGAACTGTAGTTTGCTCGACGAATATTTCACACTTTTTATGGCAAACAAGTGTAATAAATTGGCACTCTTCTAGTGTTGTGCTATGATAAAAACAAATGCATGTTTTACTTCAGTAGCTGAGGCCCCTTCCCGTACTACGTACGTGATTAATAGTTCACTATATAGATATATATCTTGTTATCTCACTCGCTCTTTTTTAAATAATCCCATAATATAATGAATATTCCCATAAGAAGACTTAAAATAAACTTAATAAGTACGTGAGTAAAAGTAGAGGAAAACAACTCTTATATTGGTCTTATTGTAAATATTAAAGGATTCTCTCATCTCAACAGCAGCCATATTTAAGTAGGCAGAAAATATTGTCTGAGTATTTTGAGGGTTACCAGTTACCACATAATACAAAATGTCGATATGTTGTAATTAATTCTAAAAATTATTTATTTTAAAAATTCTTTTTATTAAACAATTTATAATGTGTATTATAAGTATCAAAAGCATGAATGGCGAAACAATAGCAATAATTGGAAAAGTTCTTTCTACTCTCGATACAAAATATTTATCAATCGAAATGGGTATTACTTTAACTTTTCAACGTTTCTCTATTGAAACCTTTTGTGAGATGAAAAATGTTACTTGTGTAATGCTATTTTGTGCCATAAAAATACCAACAATCACGTTTTGTCATTTGTCTAAATGCGCCATAAGGCTCTTAGTTTGGCATATCAAATGACTCATATGGAATACTTTTCAGATTTAATTTGACCCACAAGTCAATTTTTTGCATTTAGGATTGCATATAGTCCACTATAATTTCAAAAATTTACTGATTCCCAAAATTATACAAAATAACCCTATTTTTGATAAAAAGTATAAATTAAATAATTTAAATATGCATTACTTTGAAGGCCCTTTGTTTTTTTTTTGCGAGGTAAGATCTGAGAATTAGTAAATACAATTTTTAGCTTTATTATAGTCATATAAGAGGCCATTTTTCATTATTCTACATCTTACATCCCATAAGAAGAATACAACTCTGTTAGGGAGTATTAAGATGTTCTTATAACTAGGATATTTAACGCTTTTAGCAGCGTTATAATAATCTAGAAAAATTCTTCAAGATTACTTTTGGTTCCCTTAAATTAGTCTCATTAAGCTATTGGAGAATGTTATGAGAGGAAAAATGTTACTTGGGAAGTACGTGACTGAGTTTGAAACTCTCAGTATCGTTAAGGGCAGCATCGCTACGCGACTAAGTCTCGGTTTCTTCATTGCCGTCGTGATATGGCTTAAGGTCTTTGGTATTCCACGTGCATCCATCTTTAACAATTTCATCCATCAGGATATGTGTCCAGGGGAAACTCTCTTCCTTATGCAGAACGGGCCTACTGGAGGCAGCTTAGGGGTGTAATAAAAATCTTCAAATTTCTTCTCCAACCCAACTCGTTTGGAAGTACTTCACGTCTCGTCTTCGAAGACTACATGTTTTTGACGACTTCTAGGTTGGAGCCTGTAACGTTTTTGCTTATATCTTACGAAAAAGCTTGCCTACTGTTCTCCTACATCTATGTCTCCCCCGATATTTTTATTCTCGATGACATTCGTAGCAGACTGTGCAGAAAGTGTGGAGCTCGCGAGCCCTGACCCGGAGGTAAACATCGTCCTTCCGAAATTGACATAATACGGAGATACCCCTAACACCTCATGTTGGGAAGTGCCAATGGTGTTTTTAAAGATCTCTTCCCTATAGGTAAAAAAAGAACAATTTTGTAAAAATAAAAAAAAATACTTATCTATGGGCACCATTAATTTTATTTTTATATTTTTTTTTGTTGACAAATTCGTCAATAACACTTTCATAATCAAGGGATTTGGTTAGGTCGGCTTCAATATTTAATATGGCTTAGGTATTTAATCACTCTTCGCTTAGCCGCTAACGGATATAATTTTGAATTCTGTTTTAGGACGGAAAACGAACGTTCTGCTGCACTACATTTTGTGACTGCAGTGCAAAGGAACACAGGCAATGCTATTTACGTTTATGGAAAAGTTCTTAAAATATTTCGTTTAAAAAAGCGTTTAAGTAGTCGTAAGTGCATGTTGTTATTGGGTGATAAGAAATCTTTTAAAAGAATAAATTCTTCCTGCAGAATGGGTCCATTGGGTATACATTTTCCAGATTATTGGCATTTACTCTGACTTCAGCTTCAGACATGAGATTCAGCTTACATAAGAATGCGAAATTCGTAGTTACTGCATCATACGCAGATTTTCACCTCCTCAGGTCGTTTAGCTGCTGGTCACAAAATCGGTAAGTAAGGTATTATGCCTAAAATGGACACGTGCTCGTAGTAAACTTTTCCCTCGAGGCACCCGTCATGTCGTTTCTTCCTCTTAATTTTTTTTTATCGCTTCTGTAATCTTCTGAGCATTTTTATTTACCGGCTTCTTCAAAGACATTAAAAGATTCGCGCATGTTTTCTACGAAAGTGATTCGTAGATATAGCCTAGGAACTGTAGCTTCATTTTTTACCAACGCCTTTTTGTTGAGCATCACTTTGAATCTCCTCAAGAGTAGCTATTACCTGTTTTCAATCTTTATTAATGATGGAACAGGGATCGTCCCATCTGATCACCGCGTATTTAATAGATTTTTTACAGTAACATTATTTTGTTTAGTCTAAAAGGATTGCAGTAATTTTGCATGTTTCAGAAACCCGAAATATTTAGCAGGTTCAGAACAAGATTCAGCCGCCGATGATCTAACTAAGTTCCACGAATCTGCAGCGCATTTTTATTTAATCTTTCCTTGTAGGCCAATATACTGCCCAGATATATTGTTTTAGAATTAGGTTAGGTATAAGGAAGGGATGAGTGTTATATAGTGATATTTTCACTTCAATACACGTAGGAACATAATAGGCGTTCTTCTTTTTTCGTTCAGAGCAGAGCACTGAACAGAGTTCGAACAAATAGATTATGAACTGAGCTTGTTGCAAACAGAGCGAGCTCTGAACACTGATTCGTTTTTTAAACAGACTTGAACCACACAAATGTGAATAAAATTTAACCATAACACAATATAAAACAAAACTACCATTTTTTGTACACAAACACACACCAGATACAGAAAATAAACAAGCGATCAACTTCTTTCGCCAACTTAAATGTATCTGATATTTTTTCCTTCATATTTTACTTCTTGACGCACACATGGCATTTAGTGCGTTCAGCAATTTACTCACATGCTCAGTCAATTATGTCCGAGCACATAGAGTTCGATCTACACATGTTCATAACGAAAAAAGCAACACACATTTGGAGCGCTAAATGCCCTGAGTTAAAAAGAAACACAAACACATTTTTTGACAACTCAGACTCTGCTCCGTACTAAAAAAGAAAAATGCCTAAAATAGACATCTACTTTTGCATTAAAACAAAGTAAAAAACAATGCTTTTTTTCAAATACGCAAATTAACATATTAAAATGTGTATAAATAAATAATTATAAAATAGCTAAATCCTCCGGCCATGGCCCTCTTGGCTCTAGGGTAAATTCACCCTTAGGAAGTGCGTATACAACACGGCACTCGCTAACTGAATGTCCCACCCGCGATGATTGTCTGACACATACGCCCGAAGTGTCGTTTTTAATATTAGATTTATACGCTCCGCCGAATTAACCTGTGGATTATAATGCACCGTAAACCTAATATTTATTTATTTATTTATCTATGAGTAACAAGATCATCAGGTTACTTTGAAAAATTAATTAAATTAATTTAAATTATTTCAAAATTAAAGAACAATGGAATTAATATGAAAAAGTCAAATCAATGTGACCAATAAGTTCATTGAACTCCTTAAATGACCTTGATATCGGTTCATTCATATCGTAATTAGTTCTATGTCTATTTTGAAAAAAAGGTGTTTTTCCCTCAGTGGTCTTGTTGGAGCATAAATACAAATTAATGGGGTTTTCTTTTGGCAATTTCAGATTTTGATCGGAAATTTGATTTTTTTCGTGGCGAATGGTATACGATTTCAGATTTATTTATTTTTCATCACGTATTGATGTATATTCGTGTCTGTGAAACCAGAAGGTATCTGATGGCAAATAATTTGAAAATTGTTTCTTCATTCAAGTTTTTTTTTCTTTTGTAACACGAAGCGATCTCAATGTTTAAAAAACGAATGCCGAAATTAATTTGGAGAATTACACAATTGTTAATATGTACATAATTGCTATTATGTTTTTAAAATGTATGTATGTTTTCACAGCCTTATTTCACTTTTCACATAATTACTGAAAAAAACTCTTGTCAAAACGAAGGCTGTCAATTGTTCTGATGTTGTTATGGTATTAGTAGAAGAGGGGTTAATCTGCCGAAAAATCCAGATCTGCAAAATTGATTTCCGATCAAAAAATAAATTGATTTGTTTGCCCATTGAAAGGCTTTAATTAAAGAAATCTGTGTTTTGACAGATCTGAAGGGGAAAAAGATTAATTTTTGTTACCAAAAGAAAACCCCATAAGGAAGGTAAATTAGGACACTTAATATGATAGCACAAAATATCGCGTACAAAAACAATATCATGTGGCTGCAAAACGAGAAAAATTTGTCTTGATAGAGAATTTGGACAGATATTCCAACGCATTATATACAAGGCATACTCTGTAAAACGATTCTGGACTTTTTGAATTATATCACAGAATTTTATTTGGTGCGGTAGTATACAAGGCCACAAGAGTGTAAGGGTCGGAGAAATCATTAGAATTTCTTTTAATAAATCCTAACATTGAATTGGCTTTGGCGAGAATAGCATCTACATAAGGTGCAAAAGGAAACTTGGAGTCGAATGTAACCCCTAGATCTTTTACATTTACCGTTCTCTGGAGATGACTGAATTCCAGAGAATATGGATACTCATGCAAAAAATATTTCCTAGAAATATAGATGACAAAACATTTTTTGGTGTTAAGGTTCAGGCAGTTTAACTTACACCAGCGGAATAAATTATTCAAATCCATTTGAAGTTTTTAGCAATCATAGTCGCTTGATACGTCCAAAAAAAAATGTGGGGTCGTCAGCATAAATAAGACACTGACTGAAATTGATATGATTAATTAATTTGATGAACAGCAATGGACCAAGATGACTGCCATGAGGAACACCTGAAGTACATCTTATAGGCCTAGAAGTATATTCTTCAACTTTCACTTGTTGCACTCTACCATTTAGGAATGATCCGATCCATTTAAGGAGACTAGAGTGAATGCCAAAAATTTGGAGTTTATGGGGCAATATAATGTGACAAACTGAATCAAAGGCTTTGCTAAAGTCTGTATAAATAGAGTTTACTTGGTTATGGTTTTCGATAGAATCAACAACAAATGAAGAAAACATGCGAAATTTGTAACGGTTGATCTTCTAGAAATAAAGCCAGTTGAGCACTAATTACGTCATTGTATATAATCGTATAGTACTCTCATGAATTGTTTCAACTGTGGCTGCATCTAGTATGTTCAAGGATGGTATTGCTCTTTAATAAAATTGGAGAGTTGGGAGACAAGAGAATACGGATATAATCCAAAGAAATGGCTGAACAGGAATACTGTTTGCTAACTCATGAGAGTTCGAGCGAGAGAAAAAAAACAACCAATTTTGTATCGAATCAAATAAAATGCAAAAAATAGAAGATAGAAGAACGCGAAAATTAAAAGTGTGAAATATTGTATTTGAATTTAAACATGAATAAATGTAGGTATAGAAAAATAAAAATTGAAGGCAAGATTTTTGTGAATGAACTGTTTTTTGCCTTGTGGATAGGCTTACCACCCGTCAGTAATTCGCCTGACGCGTCAGGCTTTAAACATCTCAATCAGGCTTAGGACAGGCTTCGTGCTTTGTCAGGCTTTTTTATGTCAATCACACAAAACATATCAACTTAACTAATTCAAAAATCTGTCCCGAACGCGTTGAAATGAAAGCTTACCAAGCACGGTAAACGCATTCATTTTTCTTGTTTTATAGTTATCACCTTTTAGGAAGAGACAAAGATTTGTTAAAAATAAATGTCTGAATGTCGATACGATTGCCTACCTAGGGTAAGTATCCATTTATTATCTGAACAACAAAAATCGGATAATTAAATTTGTATGGGTTTGTGCATAGATACCAAAGTTTTTCGGATAGCTTGAGATTTGTTTTTTTTTTGGTAGTAGCTGTTTTGTCATCAGCTGCGTTCTTATTCGAGATTACAACAACAGCAACCTATCCGGATAACTGTAGTCCGATTTTTGAATGCGGCCAATGTGGTACTTTCATTTTATCACAGATATCTGCATACTACCTAGATATTCAGCATCGCAACAATAGGTGAAACCAGGCCGCCATCTAGGAGCAACAAACAATTGGATTACTTCCATATAAATATAGAGGTCTGTAATTTTTTTAAATATTTTTATTAAATACATAACAGAATATATTTTTTTTTTTAATTGACGTCAAGCAACATTTGCCTCAGCAGAATACAATAAACAAAGGTTAAAATAAAAAAAAAAAACTTTCAGTACATGTGTGTGTACTTGCATTAAAATAATCCTCTGTTTAGCCTATGAAAACATGCTGGATCGGATTTAGTTTATTTGTAGAGAAAAGTATACGATTTCACTATAGGTACATGTATATAACGGGTGATTTTTTTGCTACTTGGTTTTTGACGTTTATATTTTTGACAGATCACACATGACGAATTCCACGAACATTCGACATTTCGATTCAGTATTGTTTGCCATTTCATTATGAATAGATTTACGCCTGAACAACGTTTGCAAATTATTGAAATTTATTATCAAAATTCGTGCTCTGTGAAAAATGTGTTTCGCAAGCTACGTCCGTTTTATGGTCTTCAGCGACGAGGCTCATTTTTGGCTAAATGGATACGTGAATAAGCAGAATTGCCGTATTTGGAGTGAAGAGCAGCCAGAGGCAATTCAGCAGCTACCAATGCATCCCGAAAAATGCACTGTTTGGTGCGGTTTATGGGCAGGCGGCATCATTGGGCCGTACTTCTTCAAGGACGATGAAGGCCGCAGGGTTACGGTCAATGGAGGAAGGTACCGTTCGATGATAAAAGATTTTTTTTTGACGAAAATGCAAGAATTGAATTCGGTCGACATGTGGTTCCAACAGGACGGTGCCACATGCCACACTGCACGCGAAACCATGCATCAATTGAGGGGCGAATTTGGTGAGCAGTTGATCTCACGTTTTGGCGCAGTCAATTGGCCACCAAGATCATGTGATTTGACCCCGTTAGACTATTTCTTGTGGGGCTATGTTAAGTCTATTGTCTATGGGGACAAGCCAAACACGATTGCTGCCTTGGAAGCCAACATTGAACGCGTCATTGGTGAGATTCCGGCCGAAATGTGTGAAAAAGTTTGCCAAAATTGGACCTTCAGAATGGACCACCTGAAGCGTAGCCGCGGGCAACATTTAAGTGAAATTATTTTTAAAAAATAAATGGGATAAATTGATTTATCGATCCAAATAAAAACTTCATTCACTTTTTACAAGTTTCTGTGTTTTTTTGAATTTTCAAAAACCAAGCTCTTAAAAAATCACTGTTTATAAATGTCTACGACCGCGTGCTGGATTAGATACTTATGTATTTTTTTGGCATTATTTTTTTTTTTAAATTGTAAAAAATAAGAAAATTAGGCTTTTCTCGAAAATCAGGCTTTTTTATCTCTACCGTCAGGTTTTTAAATTTCGGAGCTGGTAATCCTACTTGTGGACGATTTGTTACGATGACAAAAAAGAAACCTACATATTTACATAGAAGGTAGTTATGGAAAAATAAATTTAGAATCATTCATGCTTTCCACTCACAAAAAATATTTTCTTGTAATAAAGAATGTTTTATTTTGTAGGCTATGTCGGTATCATGTACATAAATTCGATAAAATTGTGGGTACATTCATACATATGTAGGTATGTAAAATAAACTTGTTTGTTTTTTATAATAAGCGGTTCTAAAAGTCGTAAGTAGTACCTATCTTTAATATTTAGAGTGTTTAAGGCCCGTTTGCTGATTCCAAACATAAATCCTGTTACTAGCTAAGTTTCAGAAAAGTTTTAACTTATACATAAATGTATTTATGTTGCACGCACAAATCTATGTAGGACTATACAATATGCCAATATTTGAAAATAACATTAAAATATGTCGGGACTTGCGCGATACACAAACTCACGCTTTCAAATGGTTTGTTATAGAAGTCGTCTGTTGGTAATACCGACTTAATGGTGACGGCCACCGATGTTGGTAAAGGAGCAGCCGGCACGAACGGAAAAGTTGAAAAACCGCAACTTACACAGCTTCTAGTGTGACAACAATATCGTTGTAAGAATACATTTATTGCCGAACAGGTAGTTGGGGAGTGTGATTCACATCGGCTAGGGTTGGGTGCTGTCGGATTAGGTATTCCATAGCTCGTATGGAATCCTTTGCAGATTCTCGAGGTCCTTGTCCTTTACACATTATTTCTTCTAATTTATGGATGAAGAGAGTTGGCAGAAAATACCGGAGGAATGCTTGACGAAATTGTTCCCATGTCTGAAACTTTTCTCGGTGTATTCGAAGCCATTCTAATGCAGGCCCTCGGAATATTTCTGGAAGTGTTCTCAGGATCTGGTCTGATGGGATAGAGTAACACGGTATCAATTCTTCAATACGTTAAATGAATTCAAGAGCATTTCCTGAGGCGCAACTCGTAAACCCCATTTGCGGACGGTATTCATAGTTTCGGCTTCATAACTCAAGTGCATTCTTCGGTGACTTGGTTCATTCATTTGGTCTGGTCGTGCTAGCATAGAATCAGATTGACGGGTAATTGTTTCACTTGGTACTTCCGTTGCCCAGGTATTTACGGTACGGCTAGGAAATTCGATCTGGGGTTCTCGGGCAATATTAACAGCCATGACGTCGTCTGGATTCGGAACAGTCTGAGGCGGTAATTCGACTCCATCTGGGAATATACTTTCTTGAACTAGTTGTGATATTTCCTCAAAGAAATTTTGGGTTGAACGGTAGGTACAGACATTTTTAATGAAGGTGCTGAATCGTTGTCGGAGTGTGGCTACGGTTCCACTTGTGTCCAAATCTTTTAGTGTCATCTTTTCAATAAATTCTTGCTTCGTAAGGGGGTATATCCATGCAATGTTGGCAGTAAGAGCAAATTCATAAACGGAATTTTCCATTTAGCTATAAAGATGGTCTGGATCGAAGTGAACTGGAAGGGTCTGGTTAGCTTCGGGATCTGATTTCTGTTCCGGCTGCTTGATCTTGCTCTTTGCTTTGAATATTCGGTGAATCGGGTGTCGGAATGGACATCAACGAGCGGTGCTGTCGCTACGTTACGGGCTGGTGAATCAACCTGAATAATGACCCTGCTCGGGCGCCATTTTGCAAGAGTTTCTTGCTTTTTTATTGTAGGCTGAGGTAAGCCTAAGGATTTTACTAAAGAAGCAACTAACTTTAGTGTATTTGATGTTCTTTATTCACAATTCCGATTATTTATACACTTTTACAATAAATTTTGTACATTTAGTTTATTTCAAAATACAATTTTAATACATTCATTGGT
The DNA here is from genome assembly GCA_910595825.1 of Philhelius pedissequus. Classification (NCBI taxonomy): domain Eukaryota; kingdom Metazoa; phylum Arthropoda; class Insecta; order Diptera; family Syrphidae; genus Philhelius; species Philhelius pedissequus. The sequence goes on from OU343160.1 coordinate 112,914,856, forward strand.
TTCAGAACAAGCTTTATAAAATTCCAAATTCATATTATATTATATTATATTAACTTGAATGATATAGCAGGATCCAAATAAACCACAGTCTGAGGTAGTAGACGTCACTAAACCACAGTCTGTGATAGCAGACGTCACTAAGCCACAATCTGAGATAGCAAATGTCACTAAACCATGTAACTAACTAACTAATTTAAACCTGGGATTCCACTGTCTTTTCTGGAACCGAAGTCTTTCAAAAGTGAAGTTTTACTAAGTACTCTAGATTCGTACTTTACCTACTAGGGTAGAACTCGATTTTATACTGTTCGTCTACGCTTACTTATAAATATTTCCGTTTGTACTGAGTGTGAACTCTAAGTTCACAGAAAAACTAGGTAGTCATATTTCATACCGAACACTACTATCTGGTAGGCGAAGGTAGGAAGTACGTACTATAGTAGTATTCTACGACTTTTGCGGTGTTTGGTATGGTCGGGAAGTACTAGAATTAATGTTATATTCAGAATAGTACTATCTGGTCAGCAAATGTAGGTAGTGGGTATTATAGTAATAATCGGTGGTGGTGTTGCAAGCTGTAACGCTTCATTACATTCCTCTCCTCCTTTCGGAGGAGGCACTATTTTTAACGGAACTACAAATGGTTCTTTGGTTTTTTAATAATGGAAACCATAAAGCATGTGGACATTATAAAGGTTGAATTACAAGGGTTTTTACAGACACGCAGAATATACCCGAAAATGCTAATGTTTTAGAATTAAGAGTGCGGTTAGATCGGTTGAAAAGGCATTTAAAGACATTTGCGATTCTCAATCGGCTATGTTTGAGTTTAGTGCTGAAGATAGGGTTATCATTCGTCCCCCTTTTGGGGGGACTATCCCTCTTTTTTAGCTCAAGATATTTATTGTCCCCCAAAACCAAAAATGGCAAAGGGGGACACAAATGTCCCTCTTTTTCACCCATATGTAATATTTTTTGCACCTTAAAGCAATATTTGTATACTACCTAATCTTTCCTATTTTAGAATAAATAGCAGGTTTCCAAATTAAAGCTGTGAATACTTCCATCAAAGTAAATACAATTTTCACAACTGGATACATCCATTTACTTCATTCAAGAACCAGTCGAAAAAGTTTATAAAGGGTTCGAAACAAATTATGAATACTTTTTAGGGAAAGAGATGTGTTCAGCACTGCTTAAAAGGTTTTTTTTTTAAAAACAGCTGAATTGTAACCATTGGTTTTGAAGTTAATAATGATACCCGAAAAAAAAAATATATAAATTAAAGAAGACTATCTGAATATTCTTATGACTCAACTGCTCAACAAAAAACTAAGTCTTTTCTTAACGAACAACAAATTACAATTTTTATAAAAGCACCTAATGCTTTTTTAGAAGATTTAATTAGATATATTGATTCTCGTCTCTTTTCCGAGTATGAATTGTAAGTAATTAATTAATAATAAGTAAGTAATTGTATAATTGGAAATATAAACGATTTTTATAGAAAAAAGTGTGTTTAAAATTACCCCTGTTAACAATTAACCTAATTGATCCTATGACTATCTTAAAAAATTATAAACTTTAAAATTGAATAAATTTCCTGTTTTTAGTGATTGCTTAGAACCTGTATCTTCTTTTAAAATTGCTAACATACAGAAAGATAATCTTTTCCAAGAGTACATAACTTTAAAAAATAGTTTGATTTAATGGAAAATAAAGAAGCATCTTTGGAATTAAAGTGGAGACTTTTATTAACAGGGTGTAAAGTCCCGAATTTTGAAAAAAAAATTATGAATTCAATTTTTTCTCTTCCAAACTCAAATGCCCAACCTGAAAGATTTTTCAGTTTGATGTTAAACGCTTGGGGAAAAGATAGAAATCGCTTGCTTTTAGAGTCCGTTGAAAATGAATTAATGATAAAGCAAAATTACCAGCTGAATTGTAAGGAGTTTTACAAATTTATTATTCAAAATGACAGAAAAAAACAAGTCAACTGAAAAATATATTTAAATCTTAGTGTATTAGTTTTTAAATATTTATGTCCCCAGCTATTATATTATGAATTTACACTTTCTGTGAAGGAAACCGTTGTCTTGTTTTTTTTAAATTTTTTTTTTTAATGAAAAAGTAATTTATTTTTGTTGTTTTTGTTTCAATTGATTTCCTTTATCTGATTAGTTAATTTTTGATTCTTGTGATTATGTTTTAATAATAAAAAAATCGAATAAAACTGTTTTTACTTCCCTTTTTTTGTTCGGCTTTTGTACTTTTCAATAACATGTTTTGTCCCCCTTTTGAACACCTGTCCCCCTAGAAAATCCGCTATGTGCCCCTTTTCCACATTTTCAATCTGGTAACCCTAGCAGAAGAGGGATACGTTGATGATACCGAAACCGAGTTTGAAATCCTAGAATCGGCGGCGCGTCTGACAATAAGTTGTCTGCCAAGATTTTTTCTTGCAAAAGCAAACCTATTAAAACACTTTTTACTCTATATATACCTACATAAGTACCCAAATATAAGTGCCTAGAAGATGAATTGCAAAAGGACATATGTATTTATTATAAAGAAAGCCGATTTTAAATTTACAAGGCTATACTTCAACTAAATTCATACACCTTTCATATTTATTTTAGAGAATACCTACATTTAACAATTTTTTCACCGCACAGCACTAAGGTACTTGAACTTCACAAGCAAACTTTTTTATTCTTTGAATTTTGCTTATGCTACAACACTTTATCACACAAAAAGAGGTAGGTATTCAAAAAATTATTGAATTACCGAAAATTCCACGAAATCAAATAAAATATTTTTTTTTAGCACACGACCCGGCGGCGAACATTTCTCTTACACACATATATACTATATACCTACAAAACCCAAACCAAAACTAGGTCGAACGGAATACACACAGAAAACTGAAACTTCTATACTCTTCCTAGGTAGGTAGTTTCTACAGATTTTAATAAATGTGAACAAAGAAAATGCAGAAAATATATTTTCTTTTATCTTGCTTTAACTTTAAACCATAGGCTAGCAACTCGAATCGAGTTCGCTAGAGGGCTACCCTGTCTTTCCGCTTCATGGTAGTGCTATGTTTTTTAAATACAATGGTCATAGTACAGAAAACACTCAACCTGAAGAGTTTAAATTCATAGGCGAAACTTTTAATTTTACGCGCTCTTATCCCAATGAGTATGAATTTTTCACCTTAAAATTTCTGTTTGAGTAACATTGCTGACTTTGATTTCATATAGAAGAACTGACAATTGACTGTTAATTGTATGTATTTGCCGTTGAAATTTTGTTTTGTGTTACATTCCATGTTATGAAAATAAAATAAATGTCTTCACTCAAACATGCTGTTTAAACGCCAGCAACCTATACCTACCTCAGGTAGGTACTTTTGCTGACAACCACAGCTTACTTCCAGTGCAAGCAGGCAATTAGGAAATAGGTCATGTTTTGGATACACATTATTTCTTTTATATTTTTTTGAGCGCATAGCGACCTTGTGGTAATTTCATATTCATATCATGTTCATATGCACCGAATGTATTTTTCTTGTCATGCACTTTTTGTATTTTTATATTTTTTTCTTTTTGTTAATCAACTTTGCTTATGCACTTTTGTATTTTTATATTTGTTTGTTATGCACTTTTTACCTAGTATGCACTTTGTATCTTGGTATGCACCATCTGTGAAATACTTAAACAATTACCTTAATAGGCTTATAATCAAATATGAAATGTAAACAATATTTTATGATTTAAGCTAGTATAATCACAAAAAATAAATATAGTGTTTTAGTAACCAATAAAACGCTTTCATCTTTCTATCAAAAGACTTCCCCCCACAAGAGATAAGGGATCTTATCAATAATATAAATCAATATCACCAATCAAAGGGAATACAAGAACAAATCACATCAATCGAGATATTCTGGTTTATGTACTAGAAGTATTTGACGTTGTCAAGGTGAATCCACTTTGAACAACATGTACAACAACGTACATTTGGGTGACCCCGACGTGATCGTTCTCAGCCTTCTTTTGTTTGGTTTGCTTGTGTAAAGTGTGAAGGGTGTTATGATGGCAAGATCGCCATGTAAAGTGAAGTAAAATTGGTTGATGCTTTTGAGTGGTCTGGGATACAAAAAACAAATCGCTTGGCAATGAATGCCTCAGCTCGGACCTCTGGCTAATGCGCTCGAGGTTTTATTCAGTTGTATTTTAAAAAGTATTTTCAAATTCTTCTTAGCTCGCAAGCTGCACAAAATAATAATAAAAAGATCTTTTTGGTTTGGTGTTCTGTGAGAGAAGACAACTTTATTAAAAATGCTATGGCTATTTATACATAATTTTTAATGTTATCGTAATCAAATCCATACTTCGATTATTGGCCCACTTACAATCGATATCCACAAGTCAGCATAATTATAAGGCTAAGGGTAAATAACCAGCTATCTTAAGTGACATAATTCACTGGGCATAATGCTTAGTTGAAATATTATGGTGCCCAAGCCGATGACCGCTGAGCAACCCATTAATGTTCTATGTGTATGCACTTTGTTTACTTGCGCCGTTCATGCCATCAGGGTAATATGATACTTATGGTTTTTTGTCATTCATTGACTACGACTACGAGTCGGATATATGTGTATCTTTTTATTACCCAGACGTGGAAGGCAAATCAATGAATCGTATTTTGATTGTTATGTAGGTATCTGGTGCTTAAGGCAATGCATATGCTGGGAAGTAAGTGTCAAGTATCGAAGTATGGTTTGATATAAGACAATTAATTAAGTGGTCGCTGGGGTGCTCCCTTCACACCACCCTTCCTGGGGAAAAAGGAGAAATCATGACAAGGCTTGATTTCTTCTTTTACGTGCCACTTGCACAATAGATATTTGGAGAATTTTTGTTTTTTTTTTTTTTGTTTTTTTTTGTTTGTTTTAATTTGCTTATGGACATATTTTTGTTTTTTATATTTTTTTTTTTTCGTTTTCATTGTGATAGATCATGTATAAGATTGTATTATTATTTATGTTACATTTATATAATATTTGTACGAGTACCTATAAAATTTTTTTTTTTTTTTTTTTTTTTTTTTTTGTTTACAATCATTCATTCATTCATACAATTTTTGAGTGACTTAGTAAATACATTTTACGTATTCTATATTCTTCTAAAAATATTACTTAGTTTCTATGCCGGCTATATAAAATATGATAGAAAAAAAAATTTTTAAGCGATAAGTTTGTATATTATTATTTACTTATTTTTAATCATTTATGTATTTAACGTCTGTGTTTCATAAGTCTTCGAATAATCTTACAATAATAACATATATATATAAAATGGTTTTAATTGGTTTTTATGTACATTAATTTTTTTATCACCATATTTTATTTCACAATTTACTCCTTTCTGGGATAATACTTCATATGGCCCTATGTATATTGGATCTAACTTCTTTCTACTTTCATTCCTAAGTAAAACTAGGCTACCTTTATTGAAATCTAAAACTTTTGCCTTTACATCTGTATCGTATCTCGTTTTTCTAATAATTTTCTTATCTATTAAAGTATCCCTAGCGTCTTTATGAGCTATTTGTAGTTTGTTTTTTAAATCTACCACGTAGTCTTCATAGTTGTACACTGGATCTACTTTATTGATAAGATTGGAAGGTAGATTACATTGTCTTCCAAATACTAATTCAAAAGGAGTGTATCCTGTTTCTGAATGTACTGAAGTGTTGTAGCAGAAAACATAATAGGGCAACCAGCTGCTCCAATCAGTATGTTTTTCTGATACATAACTCCGAAGATAAGCTCCTAAAACTTTATGGGAATTTTCCAGTGCTCCAATACTTTCATGATGGTAAGCGGTAGACTGTAGCTGATCTATTTTAAACAGACTACACATATCTTTAAATATTTTATTTATAAATTCAGTACCTTGACCAGATGCTATAGTTCCAGGGACTCCATATCTTAGAATAAAACATTCTACGAGTCCTTTAGCTACCGTATTAGCTTCTTTGTTTGGTAGTGGTATCGCTTCTATGAACTTTGTTAGTTCATCTTGAAGTGTAAGAATGTATTTTGATCCATTTTCTGATTCGTCTAAGGGCCCGACTAAATCTAAGAATATTTTATCAAAACCTGATTCGGCTGTTGAAGTTATGGTCATTGGTTGTTTTTTTGGTTGAATATGTTTATTACGCTGACATAATGAGCAGTGCTTAACGTATGTCGTCACATCGTTTTGCATGCCTGTCCAAAAATATTTTTTTCGAATGTTACGTAACATGCGATTTATACCAGCATGTCCACTAGTTGGTAACATATGATAATCATTAAGTATTAGTTTTATTTTGCAAGGGTCTGTTATTCTAATTGATTCGTCTATTATGTGCACTTTTATTTTACTTTCTTTAAATATTTCTTCTATCTGCTTCTTTAATATATTCATTTTTTCTTTACGACGGCCGTCTGATAATTTTCTTAATTCATCTTTAGTTATATAAATATTTTTAATTGATAAAGGTCTGCAAATTGTACGCACGTCCCTCAACAACATTTTGTCAAATGATGCCGATCGGTCAATAGTGCCATTCTTGGATTCCTTTTTATTATTTACTTGCGGTTCACAATTTTTCTGCACGTCCCTCAACAACATTTTGTCAAATGATGCCGATCGGGCATTAGTGCTTATCTTGGACCGATTTAAAATCAAACAATTACTTTTTTGAATATATCCTAATATTAGGCTTGGACCTACTACTCTAGTACCCTTTAATTTTGCAAAATCTTCATCCTCTTCTTTAAAACTGTTAACTATTTTTAACTCAACTACTTTCAAACCTTTTTCTGGAGGTTTTAAAAGTTCACTAATGATTTTCTCTTTTTCTAACTTTTCATTTTTGGGATTATCTTGCTTTATATCAGATTTCTTTGATTGTGCTCTTGTAGTCACACAAACGTATAGTTTTTGCAAGTCTTCTGAATTAATTTGTAATCTACTCAGAGCATCTGCAGTACAGTTATTTTTCCCTGGTGAATACTCTACATAAAAATTATATTCTTCTAATAATAGCCTAAATTTGGTTAATCGACTGGAAGGTTCTTTAAGCGAAAATAGATATACTAGAGGCCTATGATCGGTTAATATTTTAAAACGTCTTCCGAACAGATATGGTCTGAAGTGCCTTACTGCCCAAACTATTGCAAGTAGTTCTTTTTCTCTTGTACTGTAATTCTTTTCTCCTTTGTTAAGCGATTTACTTGCGTAAGCAATTGGTTTATCGTCATAATTGGATAACACAGAACCTAAAGCAAATCCAGATGCATCTGTTCGGAGTATGAATTCTTTTTCAAAATTTGGGAATTGTAGAACATTAGGGCTTATAAGAAATTCTTTCAGTAGATTAAAAGATGTTTCGCAATCTTCAGTGAATTTAAATTCTACGTTCTTCCTCAATAACCGATTTAAAGGTATTGCAAGTGTTGCAAAGTTTGGTATGAATTTTCGGTAATAATTAGCAAATGCTATGAACCTTCTTACTTCATCTGCGTTTCGAGGAATTGGGTAATTTTTCATTACATTCGACTTAGATGGATCCGGTATAATACCCTTATCAGATATTATGTGTCCTAAATATAGAACTTCTTTTCTAAGAAAAACACATTTTCTGGGATGGATTTTAAGATTCACTTCCCTAAATCTTTCGAAAACTTCCATTAAATTTTTATTATGGTGTTCTAAATTTTTACCGAAAACTATAAGATCGTCAAGATATACGAAACAACGTGAGTAAGTAAGACCTGACATAGCTATAGACATCATTCTTGAAAAAGTGCTGGGTGATATTTTTAAACCCATGGGAAGCCGTTTCATTTGGTAATGTCCGCTATCTGTTGAAAAAGCTGTGCAAGGTCTGCTATTTTCCTTTAATTCCATTTGATAATAACCTTGACTCAAATCTATGCATGAAAAATATGTTCAACCTCCAACCATATCAAATATGTCCGTTATATTAGGTAATGGAAATTTATCATCTTCAATAACCTCATTTACTTTTCTATAATCAATTACCAATCTGACTTTTTGTATTCCTGTTATGGGGTCTTTTTTCTTGGGTACTACAAGAATGGGTGAGTTCCATGCGGATATTGATGGTTCTATTATATCATCTTTGAGCATCTTTTTTACTTCTATTTGAATATCTTTTTTCTGGGAATGAGGTAATCTATATGGTTTGGTATATTTTGCAGTAGCTCCTTTTTTTAGTGATATTTGGGCCTGACCTATATGTGTGTATGTTAATTTGTCGCTTTCTAGGTGAAAAATATCTTGAAATTTCGAACATATAGCTTCGAGTTCATATTTTTCCTCCTCGTTAAGAGTTTCGAAATTTATTTCTTTAAGTAACTGTTGTGTTCGTGAACTTGAAGGTATTATTGTTTGTTCGTATGTAAAAATGTGGTAATTTGATATTGACATGTACTTGGGTTCTATCCATTTAATTCTCACTTCGGATTCTCGGGTATTCAAAATTTTTATTGGAATTTTCCCGTTTTTCACATGAGAGATAGAGCCTGCCATAAAAACTCCTTCACATAGTTCTTGTGAATCGAATATTCTTGTGTCTAAATGTTTGCTATTAAGCCAATATGTGGCTTCAGATCTGGGTGCAATGTGAAAATAAATGTTCTGAATTTAATATAGGCGGAGAAGTTTGGAAAACTTCTGAAGATAATTTTAATACAAAGTGTTCTAGATCTATTACTGCTCCAAAATCTTTAAGAAAATCAGCACCTATAATTCCATCTACAGGTACCTGAAATGAGTTTTCTACCACATGAAAAGTATAGGATGTTTGGAATTTTGCTAGTATAAGAGTATTTATACTAGTTCCTAGCGTTTTTAGATTACCGGAAATACCCTGTATTGTTATTTTATCGTTTTCATTTATTTTTATATTTTCATCCAAAACACGTCGTTTTATTGTGCAAACTGATGCTCCTGTATCTAATAAAAATTTTATATCTGATCTATTGCTAATTTTAAATTTTACATATAGGCCGTTTGCTATGCCCCCTGCACATATAGCTATGTGTTGTATTGGGCTTAGAGATTTCCCCCCGATAGGTCGGCTTCCCCCTCGGTGGGTTGTTCGTTTCCCTCATTTGCGAAATATGTTGTTTCTCTGTTATTCCTCAAAGAGTTATTTCTATTTTCTATTGTGTTGGAAGTACTTTGATAAGTATTCCGTCTATTGTCCCTTGTATTAGATTGGTTATTATTTTGTCTATTTATGTTGCTTGGATTGGTTCTATTATTATATTGATTAGAATTATTATTTTGTGGCGAGTTAAAACGCGGTTGGTTAAATGATCGTTGATAATTAAAATTATTTTGTCTGGGAAAATTTTGAGAGTAATTGCCACGAAAGTAATTTTGTCTTGGAAAATTTCTATTCATGTTATTATTATAAATGTTTCTGTAACTATTCTCAAAACTACGGGGTACAAAATTCTGACCTCTTGTTTGGGTTTGCGTATTAGAATAATTAAAATTGTTGGCATATCTTATATTTTCTGTAATTTGGGCCGTACTTGGAGCTAACTCTAACAAATGTGTTATAGCATCTTGCATCTTTGTGTGCCTTGCACTATCCAGAATTATTTTGTACCTATCATTAACCCCTTGTTTTAAAAATGCTAACCCTCTACGTTCATTAGCTGCTGTTAATGTTTCTCTAGTTGTTTCCCCTTGTATGTCTATTTCTAATTCTGTCATTTTCGATATAAGATGTTCTATCTCCGACACGAATTCTCTCATTGGCCGATTTTTTTGGCGTAATCTCTCTAGCTTAGACTGTATACTTTCTATAGTATCCTTGTCTCCGCATTTTGAAATTAGACTTGATTTTAGTTGTTCAAATGTTATAATCTTTGCGGTTCCTAATTCTGAGCCCTACCTTGAATTTTACATTTTAATGCAAATTTGATGAGCGTAGCCTTTGAAGTTTCATTTAGTGTATCATGATAAAACTCTAAGTTATTTAAAAAATCTCTAATGTTTTCTGCTCTCCTATCATTTTCTGCGCAATTAAGTATAGGCAACTTTTGCGCCTTGCTAAAATCGAATTCTGCCATTATAATTATATTTTCTGTTTTTTTTTCCTGTTTTGGTTCTTCTTCTTCTGATTCTGATTCCGAATTATATTATTTTTAACTATTTCCTCTGCCAATTTTTTATATTCTTTTGCCTTAGTCGTCAATTCAGATAAATATTTATGTTCTTCGCTATTTAAATCTTTTTGGTTGATACTTGTGAAAACTTCAATAAAACTATTCCAAAGTTCTAAAATCTCTCTTAGTTTTAAGTTTGCTCCCTTTGTTTTTCGTTTACGGGTGCGAGATTTTTTTAAACTTTTATAGCAATTTCTTAAACTTCCCAAAGATTCTTCTAATTTTTCGAAGTCCATATAAACAAATGTAATAGAGTAATAATATAAAAATATATATATATAATTTCTAATATCAAAACATTTTTTTTTTTTTTATTAGTTTTAATTTTTTTTTTGTTAAACAGAAATTCTTCTTCTTATATTATTATTTTTTATTATTTGTTTTTTGATTTTGTTTTCAAATTTTTTCTTTACAATATTTATAATATATTTTCCTATAATTAAAATTAAAACTATTATTATTACCATAGTAAAGTCGATACCATAGTGTAACTCTCCTTTGTTGTTATTCTGCTGGCCGTTGTTGTTGATGATGACCTCTTCTTGTTTTGATTGGGTTTTACCCATTATTTTAAACTTTTCAGCGCGTCTTTAGCTGTTTGCAAGGTTTTCTCGAACAATTTGTCGAATTTTTTCTTTTCTTTCTTTTTAGTTTTTTCGATCTTTCTTTGTTCTTTCTTCTTCAGACGGAGTTGAAGTAAGAACCTATTTCTTATTTCCGTCGATTGACCTGGTATGTTGGCCAATCTATTAAGCTCCAATAATTCTTCTCTACGCTTGATCTGGAGACCCCCTCTAGGTTTTGTCTTCTTTACTTCTTTTTGGATTTGCAAGGTTCCTGTTTCTGTTCTTCTGGCCGTCCACCGTTTGTATTCTTCGATGGTGATTGGTTTAGGACCAACGTTCTTATCCTCCACAGATGTTTGTCGCAGGAGTTCGTTCGCTTTTTTTTTTATAGGCGGCTGCCAACGCCAGCTGGTCAGTTGACATCAAAAATTATCTATGTGAAGAGAAGTAGAGATGTTTGGTTCCAATTCAGTAATTTACTGAACTGGCAAGATCGCCATGTAAAGTGTGAAGGGTGTTATGATGGCAAGATCGCCATGTAAAGTGAAGTAAAATTGGTTGATGCTTTTGAGTGGTCTGGGATACAAAAAACAAATCGCTTGGCAATGAATGCCTCAGCTCGGACCTCTGGCTAATGCCCTCGAGGTTTTATTCAGTTGTATTTTAAAAAGTATTTTCAAATTCTTCTTAGCTCGCAAGCTGCACAAAAGAATAATAAAAAGATCTTTTTGGTTTGGTGTTCTGTGAGAGAAGACAACTTTATTAAAAATGCTATGGCTATTTATACATAATTTTTAATGTTATCGTAATCAAATCCATACTTCGATTATTGGCCCACTTACAATCGATATCCACAAGTCAGCATAATTATAAGGCTAAGGGTAAATAACCAGCTATCTTAAGTGACATAATTCACTGGGCATAATGCTTAGTTGAAATATTATGGTGCCCAAGCCGATGACCGCTGAGCAACCCATTAATGTTCTATGTGTATGCACTTTGTTTACTTGCGCCGTTCATGCCATCAGGGTAATATGATACTTATGTTTTTTTGTTATTCATTGACTACGACTACGAGTCGGATATATGTGTATCTTTTTATTACCCAGAAGTGGAAGGCACATCAATGAATCGTATTTTGATTGTTATGTAGGTATCTGGTGCTTAAGGCAATGCATATGCTGGGAAGTAAGTGTCAAGTATCGAAGTATGGTTTGATATAAAACAATTAATTAAGTGGTTGCTGGGGTGCTCCCTTCACACTTGTACCATTGTATTGACTACATAATATGGAACAGCAGGTAGCAGCCCAACAGGAAACTGGATCCCAGATTGAGCGGATCATCTCCAATTTCAAGAAGGACGCGGCTAGTCGTAAGACCGTGCCCCATTATGAAGAACGTCTCCAAAGATTGGAAGTACAATGGGAGAAGTTCGTCAGTACAGACATCAACATTAAACTGGACAATCCCGATCAGCTGAATCATCCCTACTTTTCAAAGGGATACTTTGCCGCTGTGAGGAAGATATATAGGGAATATCACAATTTATTCTCAACCACCATTGAGGGCTTCAAATCCGAAATGAAGTCTCACAACGAGAAAACGGGTACTGAGCAGGTACAACCTCATCAACCTATTCAGTCTGACAATCTGATAAGATTAAAAAGGCGACAGAATTACTACATGGAGACGCTACGACGGACTTTGGACACTATTGAAGAAACAGCAACTGGTGCGAAGTATTTTTGGGAATTCAATAGTAAGGCCATTTCCAACTGTTGGGCTCAAATCGAGGAGACCTATATATCAATTCTGGAAGTAAGTAATTACATGAGAAATAGCGAGGACACCTTTCATTACATTGAATTGGAAGGTACAGTCCAAAGGATGCCACTAGGGTGCGCCGTCGAACTCGAAGATTATTCAAGGCCGCAACAACCCACCAGCAATAGCCATTTAGACGTTAACAATTCACAGTTGAATCTACCCAAAATAACATTGCCAAACTTTAACGGAGACTACCTCAACTGAAGACAATTCTTTGATCTGTTCTCCCAGATAGTCAACCAACAGCAGATGCCTAAGTGCCAAAAAATGTGGTACCTCAAAACCATCCTAACAGGGCACGCAGAAAAACTTATATGTCACCGGCCTCTCAGTGACGAGAATTATACATCTGCCCGGCAAATGCTTCAAGAAAGATATAATAACATCAGGTTATTAACAACAGCATTCCTGAACCGATTACTTCAGCAATCAACAAGCACACACGAATCAGCGAACAGCATCAAGGCACTCCATTACGCAACTATGTAGTGCCCGCAGGGACTCAAGAACTTAGGGTTAGATACCAGCCAATGGGACCCACTTGTTGTCCATCTTCTTATCAAAAAACTAGACCGTGCGACACGCGTCTTGTACGAGCAATCTCTAAGACAACCCAGAGCGTTACCATCACTCACAGAATTCCTCAACTTTTTGGAAATCCGATTTCAATCATTAGAAGCCCTGGGCAACAAGAGCCGCATTATGGAAGGCCCAACACGAAAACCATTAGCGCGTTCTTTCACATCGACGACAGCTTCAAATTCAAACTGTCCATCTTGCAGTAGAAACAACCATAAGCTTTTGCCGAAAATGTCTACAATTAACTCCAGAAGACCGGTTTATTTTAATCAATAAATCACATTATTGCATCTACTGCCTCAATCCAGGACACATGGAATCCACTTGTCGAGGACGTAGCTGCATGAAGTGTTCAGAAAGGCACAACAGCCTCCTTCATACGAACCGACTAGCAACAAAAGCAGCAGATGGAATCACAAAAAACAGCAAAAGGTTTCAGAACTCGACAAAACAACAACATCAACTTCATCAGTTGCACCAAAGGAGAAGGGATATGTATTTTTTAGCACCGTTTTTGTAAATCTAGAACACAGCGAAGGTTCCACAGTAAAATGCCGAGCCCTGCTTGTCTCCGGATTACAGCTAAGCTTCATCACGGAAAGGCTAGTTAAAAAATCGAATGTGCCAGCCTTCAACGAAACAATGCAAATTCTTGAATTAGGAGAAGGATCACGAAAAGCGAACAAGAGAGTGAACCTTCTACTAAAATCTAGAACATCGGGCTTTTCTGTCAATTTAGAAGCGTTCGCATTACCCCAAATCACTCTAAATCAGCCATCCCGCCGAATTAACAGTGAAGCTTGGAAAATTCCAGTCCAGGTACAACTTGCAGACCCACAGTTCAACCAGCCGTGGCAGATTGATTTATTAATTGGAGCTGATATCTATCACCAGCTTCTTTCCGTAGGACAGATTAACATTGATGAAGCCTTACCAATACTAAAAAAAACACATTTGGGCTGGATAATTGTGGGAAAGGTGGGAGGTGTAACGCAAGTATCGGCTGTTTGTGGCATCTGCCACGAAGACGAACTGAAACAGGACATAGACAATTTCTGAAAGATAGAAGAAGCCCAAGACTCCAGGAAGAGCTATACAATTGAAAAACGAAAATGCGAAACTCATTTCGCCGAGAACACTACTCGCAATAAAGAAGGACGATTTGTGGTATGACTCCCATTCAAGGCGGATAGGAGTGATTTGGGCAATTCAAAGTCTATTGCTCGCAGAGATATGTATCTCTAGAGAAGAGGCTCTCAAAACAAAAGAACCTCAGAGATCAGTACACCCAACTCATGACGGAATACAAAAAGCTTGGATATATGGAAAGGATTGACATGAGCAAAGTTCATCGCCCCCATTACTTTCTCCCTCACCATTGTGTGTTAAAGCCAGATAGCACAACAACAAAGCTAAGAGTTAATTTTTAAGCATCAGCAAAACTACAAAGAATACAACTCTTAATGATCTTTTAGCAACTGGACCTACCATTCAAGGTGAACTTTTGACAACACTTCTTCGCTCTCGTCTACCTAGATATGTTTTCGCAGCAGATATTGAAAAAAATGTATCGACAAATCCTAGTGGATGAAAATGATCGACAATATCAGTTCATCCTCTGGAGAGACAATCCTACCGACGAGCTCAACTCCGTAACTTATGGGACAACATCAGCCCCCTACTTAGCAATCAAGTGCCTACAAAAATTGGCTATAGAAGGTTCAAGACAGTATCTCCTTGGATCAGAGGCTATCAAAATAAACTTTTACGTAGATGATGTGATGACTGGATCTGACAGTTAGGCAACAACCATTGAAATACGAAATCAATTGAAAAAATTGTTAAAAACCGCTGGATTCACGCTACGAAAATTGTGTGCCAATTACCAAGGCTTATTACAAGACAATTATGCTTTTGATGATGATCTCGACATCGACAACGACGCTCACGTTAAAACTAGAAGATAAACAAAAGGACAGAACTATCTGACATCGCCCAATTGTTTGATCCTCTCGTATTTCCGGGACTAGTCATAATTACAGCAAAGATCTTTCTTCAGAGACTGTGGACACACGATTTTAACTGGGACACCCCTCTTCCCAAAGAACTTCAAGCTGAATGGTTAAAATTCCATGATGATCTAAGCTATTTGCGAGATGTCAAAATTGGCCGGCATATATTTGCACATAGGACACCTGATTCCGTAGAAATACATGCCTTTGCAGATGCCTCAGAGAAGGCATACGGGGCAGCTATATACTTACGATCCGTCAACAAGGATTATACAAGAACGGTTCGACTACTATGTGCCAAATCGCTAGTAGCACCCCTCAAAACCCTTACGATACCACGTTTGGAGCTGTGTGCTGCAACACTAGCAGCTGAACTAGTCAATCGCATTGGAAGGGACTTACCTTTACAATCATGTCCACCACATATGTAGACTGATTAAGAGATAGTACTTAGTTGGATAAATGCTGCATCATCATCATTTCACACATTCGTCGCCAACCGCGTAGCATCGATTCAGAAGTTAACACCAAGTCAACAATGGCGACGTGCCCGCTTCAGAGACAATCCAGCCGATTTACTATCCCGTGGAATACCAGCTAGCAGATTATCCACATGTAATCTATGGTTTTGAGGGCCATTGTTTCTCCATGGGCCAGAAACATCATGGCCTCCATCGTATACCACTAAGACTGAATGCGAGGTAGAAAGAAATGCTACAAAACATGTATTATCCATTGTCGAGCAAATACCCGTCTTCATCAATATCATTGAGCACCACAACGACTTAAGGAAGTTGCAACGAATCACCGCCTATGTACTCCGGGCTTGTCATAACCTAAAGGTGCTGATCAAAAAGAACTCGTGGTAAAATGCCGTACCTTGAGGCCCATAGAACTATACAAGGCGTTGATTGTCATCGTCAAAAACATGCAAAGTGAAGAATTCAACAAAGATGTAAAACACCTCCAGCAATTCACCGTAACCCCGAGGGGCAGATCAATTGGAAGCTTAACTCCATTTATAGATGAAGAAGGGACATTAAGAGTCGGAGGCCGACTCGAAGCATCATCACTGCCATATGAAGCAAAACATCCTCTGTTACTTCCATATTCACACCCACACACAAAACTACTAATGAATTCTATACACGAAGAAAATCGACATTGTGCACCACAAGCACTGTTAGCAAACACAAGGCAGAAATTTGGGCCTATCAATGGAAAAACCATAACAAGGACAATAGTTCATCAATGCGTCCGATGCACCAAAGCAAAACCAAAACTTCTCACACAAATTATGGGAAATCTCCCAGATTACCGAGTACAGCCAGCTCGTCCGTTTATATACGCAGCAGTTGACTTTTGTGGACTCATCAAAACGCTTTACAAGATTAGAAGAAAACATCCTCAGAAGACCTATATCGCCGTCTTCTGCTGGAATACTATTGTGTATTACGACTTAATAGTTTATCGGAGAGAACTGAAGTGGCTTGCTTTGGGTAGTGATAAGCTTACAAAAATCTGCCAGCAACTAGTGCAAGCCGAGTACTCTGTGGTAACCATACAACACTTTCAACATCTTCTTCAAGAACTAAGTAACAATGATGAGCATCTTCAAGTAACCGTGGCCGATCACAACGTGGCGCAGTTAACATTGTTGGAAATGTCATGAATTCATTATTCGGGGTATTAGACTCTGAATATGCCGAACACATATCCCAAATGATATCAGAGATTCATACTGACGAAGATCACTTACTGCTCCGGATGAAAAATGAATTGACAAATCAACGGCGAACATAATTCGTGGCAATGAAGAGCGGTTAAGGAATCAATTTCGATCCCTAGAAATCCATATGAACAACATTACCGACCGAATCAATGAAACAAATAATCAAAATCACCAGCTCCAAATATTGGAACTCATGCTCTCCCAATGCTTCCAGATGTTTTACAGTATCACAAACCTGCAAAGAAAACACAATCATTACTACTGGATTTGATCACAGATGAATAACATGGAAAAATAAGTGCAACACTTATACAACCCCAGCAACTATTACAGGAGACAACAACAATCAATGCACATTTGCCATCCACGCTCCGTCTACCAGAAACACATGGCAACATAGCATCACTGTAAAAGCTCATGTCTGCAGAAGACGCATCGTAGGATCTAACATCATCTTCCAGCTAAAGTTACCACTCATTACAACCGAAGAATATGAATTATTCCAAATCATATCGGTGCCTATAGTAATCAATGCTTCCCTTATTGTAATAACACCTTCCTCGAGCCACATCATAATAAACTTACATCGTACCCAGCATTACCCACATATTGAAAGTGAGCTTGGTTCTTGTATCACAACGTTGGAAAATGACATCATATGTGCTCATCTCTTTCAGCAAAAGGGATCTAATACCAGCCGATATGAATTTAATCTTATTAAACAATTTCCAGACCACTCCTCTTGCCAACTCGAAACCTTTGCAGATGAACAGTTTTGGACACACCTACATCAATCGAATCGATGGATATATTCTTTTCGAAACGAAGTATCAATGAATGTTGTCTGCCAAAGAACACCAACTCAACTCAACTTAAAAAAATCTGGCATCTTAACGGTACTAGCAGGCTGTATCATAAAACAGGACATAGTCGCCATTCAGAGACACAACGCATTTATGAGCACAACAAGAGAATCATTTACCCCAAAAGGCAATCTGACTGACTGCATTAGCATGCCCCAAGACGCCAAAGCACTAAACCACTACTCCATCAAACTTCAAAACACTCTACATTAAGTAGAAGGCCATTGAACAGCAGAGAATAGATAAGGCAATGATAAAAATGCAGCTGCATGATACTCATCACTTCATTATCAATTACATCGCCATCGCCTGCATTCTTCGTATCATTGGCTACATCATCTGGTCAAAAATATGTACTCGCGATAAACAGATAGCATCTGCACCAACTCCAGACCTCGCCCCATGAGGAAAACACCTCACAGTACACATTTGAGCATTAATTCAAAGCGGTTTGTTTAAACGCCAGCAACCTATACCTACCTCAAGTAGGTACTTTTGATGACAACCACAGCTTACTTCCAGTGCAAGCAGCCAATTAGGAAATAGATCATGTTTTGAATACAAATTATTTCTTTTATATTTTTTTGAGCGCATAGCGACCTTGCGGTAATATCATATTCATATCATGTTCATATGCACCCGTTGAATTTTTCTTGTCATGCACTTTTATTAAGCAACTTTGCTTATGCACTTTTGTATTTTTATATTTGTTTGTTATGTACTTTTTACTTAGTATGCACTTTGTATCTTGATATGCACCATCTGTGACATACTAAAATAATTACCTTAATAAACTTGTAATCAAATATAAAATGTAAACAATATTTTAGTATTTAAGCTAGTATAATCACAAAAAAATTAATATAGTGTTTTAGTAACCAACCAAACGCTTTCATGTTTCTATGAAAAGACTTCCCACCACAATAGATAAGGGATCTCACCAATAGAATAAACCAATCTCACCAAACAAAGGGAATATAAGAACAAATCACATCAATCGAAATATTCTGGTTTATGTGCTAGAAGTTCCTCACGTTGTCAAGGTGAATCCACTTTGAACAACATGTACAACAACGTACACATGCGATTGTCAGTGTCAAGAATAACGTCGACAGTTTGATAAAGGAAAAAAATAGTTATATGTATCTGTTGTTGGGGGAAAACAAAATAGTGCACTTTGAAAAGATTTTGTGATGTAGTTTTTTTACTGTGGGAGTGTGGGTGTGAATAGAATAATGGTAAAGACTTCGACTTATTTTTGGATTAGTAAATATATATATATATATGTATTTATATACGTCTTTCAATCCAGAATTAGCTGTTAGTAACATAATGAATATAATTATTGGTGTGAGCTGTTAAAAGATTGAAGAATGAGAATTTAAAAGAAGGTAGAAAAATGAGAATTAAAAAGGAAGGTAGGTAGTCGTTACGAGGTAGTTGATTTTTTAACGCTTGCCCAAGGCGCCCATTGGATTCAGCGCCCTGCGCATTTGCACTGCCTGCACGTATAGCTTGTCCGACCCTGGCTAAAAATGATATCCAATTGAAACTTTTTTATGACTTTACACCCATATTTTTTTTGTTTTTGAAGTGAAGCCGATTACGTCCTTGACACTACTCGCTGTATTATTATGATAAATATGTAGTGTAATATTTATTTAAATCGGGTATTCGTGTTGTTTTTTAGTGTATCCAGAAATTTAAATTAAATATATCAGTTGAGTTTGATTGTTAGTTGAGTGTTTAATGTTGGCTTGTATATGATGACGAAGTGATCGCGGGCGCATACGAATTCGTATTACATACATATATAGTTTTTCGCAAATACCGGTGTGTGCAATTATGTGTGTGCATTGTGTATATTTTATTAATTAATTATTATTAATAAAATAATTGGCTTCGGTGCCATTTTAGAAAATTGTCCGGATGCGATTTAGCTAGTTTTTTTTAATATTTTCAATGGTTGGAGAATTTAGAGTGAACTATTCGAACATTCGTGGGCTTAGGATTTGATGCCCTGTGCGACTCCATTCAAAGAATTGTTTCCCATTATCCTCGCACTGAAATCGTCTTTACGGGCGATTTTAATGTACACAATTCTAACTGGTTCCGCTTTTCGAGCCAGACAACACCCAAAGAAAGTTATGTTGAAGTCTTTGCTGAGTTAAACCAACTGACTCCGCTTGTTGACGAGCAAACTCGAATCCCTGACGTTGCAGGTCAAACCGCCAACACTCTAGATTTGTTCCTTACCTCTGACCCTAATAAATACATGGTAAATGTATTATAGCCTCTAGGCAAACCAAACTATTGTGTTTTATCTGCAAATTTCTCATGCCAACAACACTCGGTTAAAGAACCTATGAAAAACCGTTTGGCAATATGAGAATGTCAACTGGGACGGTCTCAATAATTTCAGGAACTTTAATTGGTCACTATGCTTCCTCGGTAGTGACATAGACTCCAGCGATATGACAATTTTAATTCTTCTCGGAATGAGAAATTTCATCCCGAATAGGGTTAAATCTATCAAACCGAAAGAAAATGCATGGTTTGATTCGAGCTGTAAAGAGGTTATTAGGGTTAGAGAAGTAAGTTTCCGCAATTATAAAACCAACCCTAGTGAGGAAAACCGGAAAAAGTTTCAACAAGCTAGAAAGACATTTCCAACATTCACATTCCTAGAACCAAATTTTTGCATTATCAAAAATTAAGGCAAAAAATACTACAATGTCCCAAATGAACTCAGAATGTTTGGTCATTTGTAAAAAACATTCAAAATTCAACTTCCTCTTCGGTTCCAACGCTCGTCTTTAATGCCACCCCTTTTGTCAGCTCTCGTGAAAAAGGCAGTTTGCCTGCAGCGCAGTGCGCTGTTAATTCGACGCTGCCAGAAAGTGTTATCACTGCTCCAGTAATTGAGAGTGTATATGGGACGAATCTTCTTTCCCACTCGTGCAGTTGCTAGAGTCCTCAAAGACCTTGATATACACAAATCCGCTGGCCCGGATAGTATCCCTCCAATCGTTCTGAAGAGGTGTGATTTAACGCTGGCAAAACCACTACGTAAGCTTTTCCATCTGTCCTATTCTACAAGTCTCTTTCCGAGTGGATGGAAAACAGCATTTGTCTAGCCTATCCCTAAAAAAGGCGAATATTCCTCACCCTCTAGTTACCGTCCAATTGCACTTACGTCCCTTCTTTCCAAGGTCATGGGAACGCTGATTAACTGTCAGCTTAAGAAATATCTTGAAGAACGAAAGCTCCTTAATGACCGGCAGTTTGGCTTTCGTAGCAATAGGTCCACTGGTGATCTGATGGTATATCTCACCGAACAGTGTCATACATTTTTACATCGTTTTGGAGAAAGTAAGATTATTGCGCTTGATATTTCAAAAGCATTTGATAGAGTTGGCATCAAGCTCTCTTATCGAAAATGCGTGCATTTGGTATCGATGAATCTCTTCTTCGCTGGATTAGAAATTTCCTTTCGGACCGTTCAATACAAGTTGTATTGTCTCCGACCCTTTTACTCATTTTCATTAATGATCTCTTATCAGGAACTTATAATCTACTTAATTGTTTAGCTCTACATACCACCAACCCGAAGCCCAAATATGATAGCTGTCTCCGTCAATTGCAGAAACACTTGTCTTAATCGCAACCAAGCATCAATACATCCAGAATTAAATTAAATCTTTTATCTTAGCTTTCCTTTTTTATTTTTCATTTTAAATTAATCATCAACTATACAATTGAAAAACGAAAATGCGAAACTCATTTCGCCGAGAACACTACTCGCAATAAAGAAGGACGATTTGTGGTATGACTCCCATTCAAGGCGGATAGGAGTGATTTGGGCAATTCAAAGTCTATTGCTCGCAGAGATATGTATCTCTAGAGAAGAGGCTCTCAAAACAAAAGAACCTCAGAGATCAGTACACCCAACTCATGACGGAATACAAAAAGCTTGGATATATGGAAAGGATTGACATGAGCAAAGTTCATCGCCCCCATTACTTTCTCCCTCACCATTGTGTGTTAAAGCCAGATAGCACAACAACAAAGCTAAGAGTTAATTTTTAAGCATCAGCAAAACTACAAAGAATACAACTCTTAATGATCTTTTAGCAACTGGACCTACCATTCAAGGTGAACTTTTGACAACACTTCTTCGCTCTCGTCTACCTAGATATGTTTTCGCAGCAGATATTGAAAAAAATGTATCGACAAATCCTAGTGGATGAAAATGATCGACAATATCAGTTCATCCTCTGGAGAGACAATCCTACCGACGAGCTCAACTCCGTAACTTATGGGACAACATCAGCCCCCTACTTAGCAATCAAGTGCCTACAAAAATTGGCTATAGAAGGTTCAAGACAGTATCTCCTTGGATCAGAGGCTATCAAAATAAACTTTTACGTAGATGATGTGATGACTGGATCTGACAGTTAGGCAACAACCATTGAAATACGAAATCAATTGAAAAAATTGTTAAAAACCGCTGGATTCACGCTACGAAAATTGTGTGCCAATTACCAAGGCTTATTACAAGACAATTATGCTTTTGATGATGATCTCGACATCGACAACGACGCTCACGTTAAAACTAGAAGATAAACAAAAGGACAGAACTATCTGACATCGCCCAATTGTTTGATCCTCTCGTATTTCCGGGACTAGTCATAATTACAGCAAAGATCTTTCTTCAGAGACTGTGGACACACGATTTTAACTGGGACACCCCTCTTCCCAAAGAACTTCAAGCTGAATGGTTAAAATTCCATGATGATCTAAGCTATTTGCGAGATGTCAAAATTGGCCGGCATATATTTGCACATAGGACACCTGATTCCGTAGAAATACATGCCTTTGCAGATGCCTCAGAGAAGGCATACGGGGCAGCTATATACTTACGATCCGTCAACAAGGATTATACAAGAACGGTTCGACTACTATGTGCCAAATCGCTAGTAGCACCCCTCAAAACCCTTACGATACCACGTTTGGAGCTGTGTGCTGCAACACTAGCAGCTGAACTAGTCAATCGCATTGGAAGGGACTTACCTTTACAATCATGTCCACCACATATGTAGACTGATTAAGAGATAGTACTTAGTTGGATAAATGCTGCATCATCATCATTTCACACATTCGTCGCCAACCGCGTAGCATCGATTCAGAAGTTAACACCAAGTCAACAATGGCGACGTGCCCGCTTCAGAGACAATCCAGCCGATTTACTATCCCGTGGAATACCAGCTAGCAGATTATCCACATGTAATCTATGGTTTTGAGGGCCATTGTTTCTCCATGGGCCAGAAACATCATGGCCTCCATCGTATACCACTAAGACTGAATGCGAGGTAGAAAGAAATGCTACAAAACATGTATTATCCATTGTCGAGCAAATACCCGTCTTCATCAATATCATTGAGCACCACAACGACTTAAGGAAGTTGCAACGAATCACCGCCTATGTACTCCGGGCTTGTCATAACCTAAAGGTGCTGATCAAAAAGAACTCGTGGTAAAATGCCGTACCTTGAGGCCCATAGAACTATACAAGGCGTTGATTGTCATCGTCAAAAACATGCAAAGTGAAGAATTCAACAAAGATGTAAAACACCTCCAGCAATTCACCGTAACCCCGAGGGGCAGATCAATTGGAAGCTTAACTCCATTTATAGATGAAGAAGGGACATTAAGAGTCGGAGGCCGACTCGAAGCATCATCACTGCCATATGAAGCAAAACATCCTCTGTTACTTCCATATTCACACCCACACACAAAACTACTAATGAATTCTATACACGAAGAAAATCGACATTGTGCACCACAAGCACTGTTAGCAAACACAAGGCAGAAATTTGGGCCTATCAATGGAAAAACCATAACAAGGACAATAGTTCATCAATGCGTCCGATGCACCAAAGCAAAACCAAAACTTCTCACACAAATTATGGGAAATCTCCCAGATTACCGAGTACAGCCAGCTCGTCCGTTTATATACGCAGCAGTTGACTTTTGTGGACTCATCAAAACGCTTTACAAGATTAGAAGAAAACATCCTCAGAAGACCTATATCGCCGTCTTCTGCTGGAATACTATTGTGTATTACGACTTAATAGTTTATCGGAGAGAACTGAAGTGGCTTGCTTTGGGTAGTGATAAGCTTACAAAAATCTGCCAGCAACTAGTGCAAGCCGAGTACTCTGTGGTAACCATACAACACTTTCAACATCTTCTTCAAGAACTAAGTAACAATGATGAGCATCTTCAAGTAACCGTGGCCGATCACAACGTGGCGCAGTTAACATTGTTGGAAATGTCATGAATTCATTATTCGGGGTATTAGACTCTGAATATGCCGAACACATATCCCAAATGATATCAGAGATTCATACTGACGAAGATCACTTACTGCTCCGGATGAAAAATGAATTGACAAATCAACGGCGAACATAATTCGTGGCAATGAAGAGCGGTTAAGGAATCAATTTCGATCCCTAGAAATCCATATGAACAACATTACCGACCGAATCAATGAAACAAATAATCAAAATCACCAGCTCCAAATATTGGAACTCATGCTCTCCCAATGCTTCCAGATGTTTTACAGTATCACAAACCTGCAAAGAAAACACAATCATTACTACTGGATTTGATCACAGATGAATAACATGGAAAAATAAGTGCAACACTTATACAACCCCAGCAACTATTACAGGAGACAACAACAATCAATGCACATTTGCCATCCACGCTCCGTCTACCAGAAACACATGGCAACATAGCATCACTGTAAAAGCTCATGTCTGCAGAAGACGCATCGTAGGATCTAACATCATCTTCCAGCTAAAGTTACCACTCATTACAACCGAAGAATATGAATTATTCCAAATCATATCGGTGCCTATAGTAATCAATGCTTCCCTTATTGTAATAACACCTTCCTCGAGCCACATCATAATAAACTTACATCGTACCCAGCATTACCCACATATTGAAAGTGAGCTTGGTTCTTGTATCACAACGTTGGAAAATGACATCATATGTGCTCATCTCTTTCAGCAAAAGGGATCTAATACCAGCCGATATGAATTTAATCTTATTAAACAATTTCCAGACCACTCCTCTTGCCAACTCGAAACCTTTGCAGATGAACAGTTTTGGACACACCTACATCAATCGAATCGATGGATATATTCTTTTCGAAACGAAGTATCAATGAATGTTGTCTGCCAAAGAACACCAACTCAACTCAACTTAAAAAAATCTGGCATCTTAACGGTACTAGCAGGCTGTATCATAAAACAGGACATAGTCGCCATTCAGAGACACAACGCATTTATGAGCACAACAAGAGAATCATTTACCCCAAAAGGCAATCTGACTGACTGCATTAGCATGCCCCAAGACGCCAAAGCACTAAACCACTACTCCATCAAACTTCAAAACACTCTACATTAAGTAGAAGGCCATTGAACAGCAGAGAATAGATAAGGCAATGATAAAAATGCAGCTGCATGATACTCATCACTTCATTATCAATTACATCGCCATCGCCTGCATTCTTCGTATCATTGGCTACATCATCTGGTCAAAAATATGTACTCGCGATAAACAGATAGCATCTGCACCAACTCCAGACCTCGCCCCATGAGGAAAACACCTCACAGTACACATTTGAGCATTAATTCAAAGCGGTTTGTTTAAACGCCAGCAACCTATACCTACCTCAAGTAGGTACTTTTGATGACAACCACAGCTTACTTCCAGTGCAAGCAGCCAATTAGGAAATAGATCATGTTTTGAATACAAATTATTTCTTTTATATTTTTTTGAGCGCATAGCGACCTTGCGGTAATATCATATTCATATCATGTTCATATGCACCCGTTGAATTTTTCTTGTCATGCACTTTTATTAAGCAACTTTGCTTATGCACTTTTGTATTTTTATATTTGTTTGTTATGTACTTTTTACTTAGTATGCACTTTGTATCTTGATATGCACCATCTGTGACATACTAAAATAATTACCTTAATAAACTTGTAATCAAATATAAAATGTAAACAATATTTTAGTATTTAAGCTAGTATAATCACAAAAAAATTAATATAGTGTTTTAGTAACCAACCAAACGCTTTCATGTTTCTATGAAAAGACTTCCCACCACAATAGATAAGGGATCTCACCAATAGAATAAACCAATCTCACCAAACAAAGGGAATATAAGAACAAATCACATCAATCGAAATATTCTGGTTTATGTGCTAGAAGTTCCTCACGTTGTCAAGGTGAATCCACTTTGAACAACATGTACAACAACGTACACATGCGATTGTCAGTGTCAAGAATAACGTCGACAGTTTGATAAAGGAAAAAAATAGTTATATGTATCTGTTGTTGGGGGAAAACAAAATAGTGCACTTTGAAAAGATTTTGTGATGTAGTTTTTTTACTGTGGGAGTGTGGGTGTGAATAGAATAATGGTAAAGACTTCGACTTATTTTTGGATTAGTAAATATATATATATATATGTATTTATATACGTCTTTCAATCCAGAATTAGCTGTTAGTAACATAATGAATATAATTATTGGTGTGAGCTGTTAAAAGATTGAAGAATGAGAATTTAAAAGAAGGTAGAAAAATGAGAATTAAAAAGGAAGGTAGGTAGTCGTTACGAGGTAGTTGATTTTTTAACGCTTGCCCAAGGCGCCCATTGGATTCAGCGCCCTGCGCATTTGCACTGCCTGCACGTATAGCTTGTCCGACCCTGGCTAAAAATGATATCCAATTGAAACTTTTTTATGACTTTACACCCATATTTTTTTTGTTTTTGAAGTGAAGCCGATTACGTCCTTGACACTACTCGCTGTATTATTATGATAAATATGTAGTGTAATATTTATTTAAATCGGGTATTCGTGTTGTTTTTTAGTGTATCCAGAAATTTAAATTAAATATATCAGTTGAGTTTGATTGTTAGTTGAGTGTTTAATGTTGGCTTGTATATGATGACGAAGTGATCGCGGGCGCATACGAATTCGTATTACATACATATATAGTTTTTCGCAAATACCGGTGTGTGCAATTATGTGTGTGCATTGTGTATATTTTATTAATTAATTATTATTAATAAAATAATTGGCTTCGGTGCCATTTTAGAAAATTGTCCGGATGCGATTTAGCTAGTTTTTTTTAATATTTTCAATGGTTGGAGAATTTAGAGTGAACTATTCGAACATTCGTGGGCTTAGGATTTGATGCCCTGTGCGACTCCATTCAAAGAATTGTTTCCCATTATCCTCGCACTGAAATCGTCTTTACGGGCGATTTTAATGTACACAATTCTAACTGGTTCCGCTTTTCGAGCCAGACAACACCCAAAGAAAGTTATGTTGAAGTCTTTGCTGAGTTAAACCAACTGACTCCGCTTGTTGACGAGCAAACTCGAATCCCTGACGTTGCAGGTCAAACCGCCAACACTCTAGATTTGTTCCTTACCTCTGACCCTAATAAATACATGGTAAATGTATTATAGCCTCTAGGCAAACCAAACTATTGTGTTTTATCTGCAAATTTCTCATGCCAACAACACTCGGTTAAAGAACCTATGAAAAACCGTTTGGCAATATGAGAATGTCAACTGGGACGGTCTCAATAATTTCAGGAACTTTAATTGGTCACTATGCTTCCTCGGTAGTGACATAGACTCCAGCGATATGACAATTTTAATTCTTCTCGGAATGAGAAATTTCATCCCGAATAGGGTTAAATCTATCAAACCGAAAGAAAATGCATGGTTTGATTCGAGCTGTAAAGAGGTTATTAGGGTTAGAGAAGTAAGTTTCCGCAATTATAAAACCAACCCTAGTGAGGAAAACCGGAAAAAGTTTCAACAAGCTAGAAAGACATTTCCAACATTCACATTCCTAGAACCAAATTTTTGCATTATCAAAAATTAAGGCAAAAAATACTACAATGTCCCAAATGAACTCAGAATGTTTGGTCATTTGTAAAAAACATTCAAAATTCAACTTCCTCTTCGGTTCCAACGC
This sequence comes from Philhelius pedissequus, assembly GCA_910595825.1. Classification (NCBI taxonomy): domain Eukaryota; kingdom Metazoa; phylum Arthropoda; class Insecta; order Diptera; family Syrphidae; genus Philhelius; species Philhelius pedissequus. The sequence goes on from OU343160.1 coordinate 112,942,780, forward strand.
TCGTCTTTAATGCCACCCCTTTTGTCAGCTCTCGTGAAAAAGGCAGTTTGCCTGCAGCGCAGTGCGCTGTTAATTCGACGCTGCCAGAAAGTGTTATCACTGCTCCAGTAATTGAGAGTGTATATGGGACGAATCTTCTTTCCCACTCGTGCAGTTGCTAGAGTCCTCAAAGACCTTGATATACACAAATCCGCTGGCCCGGATAGTATCCCTCCAATCGTTCTGAAGAGGTGTGATTTAACGCTGGCAAAACCACTACGTAAGCTTTTCCATCTGTCCTATTCTACAAGTCTCTTTCCGAGTGGATGGAAAACAGCATTTGTCTAGCCTATCCCTAAAAAAGGCGAATATTCCTCACCCTCTAGTTACCGTCCAATTGCACTTACGTCCCTTCTTTCCAAGGTCATGGGAACGCTGATTAACTGTCAGCTTAAGAAATATCTTGAAGAACGAAAGCTCCTTAATGACCGGCAGTTTGGCTTTCGTAGCAATAGGTCCACTGGTGATCTGATGGTATATCTCACCGAACAGTGTCATACATTTTTACATCGTTTTGGAGAAAGTAAGATTATTGCGCTTGATATTTCAAAAGCATTTGATAGAGTTGGCATCAAGCTCTCTTATCGAAAATGCGTGCATTTGGTATCGATGAATCTCTTCTTCGCTGGATTAGAAATTTCCTTTCGGACCGTTCAATACAAGTTGTATTGTCTCCGACCCTTTTACTCATTTTCATTAATGATCTCTTATCAGGAACTTATAATCTACTTAATTGTTTAGCTCTACATACCACCAACCCGAAGCCCAAATATGATAGCTGTCTCCGTCAATTGCAGAAACACTTGTCTTAATCGCAACCAAGCATCAATACATCCAGAATTAAATTAAATCTTTTATCTTAGCTTTCCTTTTTTATTTTTCATTTTAAATTAATCATCAACTGTTTTTTCTCTAATAATTCTGAATTACAATTTTGTTAAAGTTGCGTACACATAATTACAATAAATAAGAGCATAATTTACTTTTTATTTAGCTTTCTTTTCTATTTTCTTTTAGCGTTGTGCTAATTATTACTGTTTTTTTTGCATTTAAAATGAATTGTAATCTGCGTTCCATGATTAATGTTTTGAGTAGACCGCGAACTGGTTTTCAGGTGTGTCAAATTAATGCGCAAGGTTTGATGATAAAAATAGATGAGTTTCGTTACATTTTTGAAAATTCTAAGGTTGATGTTATTTGCGTATCCGAAACCTGGCTAACGGCCGAGCTAAATAATAGGGGTATTCACGATCTGGTGTACCAAGTCTTGTAAAATTGTAAAGTTTTATTTTTTTACAACAGACTGCGAACACACCTTTGCTAATCTGTAGCAACACTGAAGCAAATGTGAAAATCTGTTTCACATTTGTTTTGAAGAAGGCTTAAGTTTGTGTTAAAAAAACCTTACACCCTTGTATTTTCCTGTTACAATAGGGTTCGGGTATTGTAAAAGTGTAAAAGTGTAAGATTTTGACATTCAGTATATTTTGTTGTTGTAATGCAACAAAATGCTACACTTTTACACTTTTACAATGATACAAGACCAGATACACCGGATCGTGAATACCCCTAAACTATTGTGTTCTCTTAATGGGTATACAAATTTTCGATGCGTTAGGAAGCGTTGCACGCGCGGCGGCGTTGCGATATATCTAAGGGCAGGTATGCAATGCAAGGTTAAATACTCCTCTGCTGATGATAGTCATATTGAATTTATATTTATAGAAATATTTAACAAATTAGAAAAACTTTTACTTGGTGCTGTTCCTGTTTGTAATCCACAAAACAAACCATGGTTCACCAATGAAATTCAATCATTAATGCGTAAGCGCGATCTTGCCTACAAACGATGGAAAATGTTTCGTCTCGAAACAATATCGCAATATCGTTCTCTACGTAATAGAACTTTAGTTGCAATTCGGAATGCAAAGGTCGCCTTATATTCTAACCGTTTTAATAAATAATTGCGTTGCAGGCAAAACTGGCAAAATCTGAAGATGATCGGTGTTGCTAAATCAAAAGGTGGTTTGACTGATGATATAGATATAAATGCACTGAACCAAAGTTTTGTGTCAGCGAGTAACTCCATAAATACTTATACTCCTTCACATTTGTCTTCTGTTTACAGTAGCGGTTCCGTAGTTGAAAGATGTTTCGGCTTTTCAACCATATCTGCTGAAGATGTGGTTGAAGGAATCCTCTCAATTAAATCAAAATATTGGATGAAATGCACCCGTCGTTTTTAAAACTTCTCCTGCCTATACTGCTACCGTTTATAACCCATATATTTAATTCAATTATAGTTTCTAACGAATTTCCAACGCAATGGAAAATAGCCAAAATAATACATGTTCCGGATTGGCAACTCTGGTTTGCAAGTGATAAGTTCAGTTTATGCGGCCGCTCTTACTTATTTCTTTCTTTTTAACTTTAAATTATAATAATTAAGTTTTTAAAAGTAACTAGGTGTGAATTAATACATCCTAAGATTGAAAGACATTAAAATCTGGTGAGTGAGTAGCTATTTTCACTTGAAAGTGGGAAATAAAAAAAAAAAAAAAAAATAGAATTTTACGATTAACGGTGCACGCAAAACACAAAATTACATCAAATAATCATGCAGAGAACTCCACCTGTTTCACAAATGCCTTCAAATGGTCACAGCCAACCACCGAAAAGACCACATAAGGAGCTTCTACAGGAATCTCCGCCAAGAGAAACTATTTCGGCAGTAGGAGCTATGGAAGTGTCAGAACTGAGGAGTATGATGCATGATATTGTGTCGGTGATAATGGATGTCAACCTTAAAGATTTGCCAACAAAATCTGATCTTGAAGCTATCCATTCGGAAGTCCTCAGCCTAAAAGCTACCAATTTAGAGCTGCAGGCACAGGTAACAAATTTCGAGGCCCGCTGCAACTTGTTGGAACAAAAAATTGAGTCTCTGGAAATGAGAGCCAATGATAAAAATGTCATCGTACATTTTCCGATAAACGGTGAAGAAGATGCAACGGAAAAGGCTAAAAAGTGCTGCTTGGATCTGCTGCAAACGAATGAACCCAACATTATTGCAACAACACGAGTTTTACGACCGACAAACAACAACAAGACTGCAAATGTCATCGTGAGACTGAACCGAAGGGAGGACGTAGGACATTTACTAAGATCAACCGTGAAACTAAGAAACACCGGATTTTCTGTCCATAAGGACTTACCACCATCGGAAAGAGCACGAAGAAAACGTTTAATTGAGTTAAAAGCCGAAATTAATAAAATGAATACGTTCTTAAAAACCAGGATACGAGGACAAACATTGATGGTTGAACGCAGATCGTTTTATTTTGACAGGGAAAACAAACTAAAATGCGACGGCGTGTGTGGAATGTCATTATTAGACCATTTGATGAATGACATTTCTACTAATTGCGTTCAGGGACAGAGTAAAAAAAGTATAAGTGGTATAATTGGTAATAATCCAGACATGACATCATCCATGTCACAACATCGTATTTAGTTGTAATGCCGTCTGCCCTTTAGTTAGTAAATTTAAAAGAACCATTTGTAATATTAATAGTAATAGTAAGTAAAAACCATAATGAAAAAACACTAAATATATTTAGAATTCTGTCATATAATATAGCAGGCCTTAAAAATAAGTCCATTTTTAATGATTTCTTTAGTTTTCTTAATAACTTTGAAATAATATTTTTGTATGAAACATATGTAATGGATACTAACTTATCAAATTATGAAAATGAATTCAATAACTTTGAACTTCGAATAGTACCCGAAACAAAATTACATTCAAGAGGAAGAGCAAGTGGAGGCTGTATCTTTGGATTTAGGAAAAGACTGGAAGGAATCACCTGTGAGTTCAAACAGATTGGAGTGGTAATACATCTGGATCTTAAGATAAATGGTAAGAGATTTCGTATAATACCAACTTATGTCAATTGTAATCATTGGGATACCGATTTTGAAAACATCAAGGAATGTCTGACTTGCGGAGGCACGGAAAATGTATTGGTTGTGGGTGACCTAAATGCAAGGATTGGGAATGAAAGAGGAAGTGAGAATAAAAGGATCGGGCGTGAGAGACAATCGAAAGACACTACCAAGAACGCAAGAGGAACTAAGTTGCTTGAACTTTGCAACTCATTCGGTCTTCGTGTTATGAATGGTACAATCGATGGAGATTATCTGGGCGAATTTACGTGTATTGAAAAGCAAGGTAGTTCGGTTATCGACTATGGCCTGGAAGGTGGTGACTGGAGCTCACTGATTAAAAATTTTGAAGTAGAAAAAAAACCCTTTTCAGACCATTTGCCTGTAGTTGTATCATTCACTAATGGAGAAGAAGAAGATCAAGCATTGCGGGACCTACAACTTCTGCCTAAACTTCGCTGGGTAAACGATTCTGCACCAATCTATAGAAGACAGCTGGATATACTTCTGATGAATGAAGATAGCGATACTAGCTTAAACAAAATTGAACAGTGTATTAAAGGGGCATATCATCAGTCCATCAACAGCCGTCGAGTAAAAACTACTTTTAGAGAGAGATGGTTTGATAAAGAATGCATGCGTGCGAGAAGTCTTTCATACACATGGCTTAATGCATATAGACGATTCAATACTCTCTTTACGAAAGACCTATACATTGAATATAATCAGAAATTTAAAACACTCTGTCGAAGGAAGAAAAAAGATTATTTTGAACACCAAGCGAAAAAACTTGCAATGTGTAACAATTCGTCTGAGTTTTGGAACCTGGCACGCAAGCTTAATGGTACGAAGTATGTTATCGGTAGAGAACTGGATCCAAGCATGCTGAAATTACACTTTCAACAATTACTTAATTCAGCAACTCCAAATCAATTCCCAACTCACTACGCTCACCCTGGCTTCGAAAATAATATTCTGGACCTACCAATTTCGTGTTTTGAAGTGTGTGCTTCGATAAATGAACAAAAGGATGGGAAGGCCGCAGGCTCTGACCGGCAGAATTTTACAGATATGGAACTGGGGAGCTGGTAGCGAATCTGACAGAAATATTCAACTACATTTTAGAGCATGGAACTATACCAGAGCAGTTTAAAGAAGCCCTGATCTTCCCGATATACAAAAAGGGTAGTACCGAAGATCCGACAAACTATAGAGGAATCTCGTTTCTGAATGCCTCTTATAAGATTTTTACTTCGATTCTGAATAAGCGTCGGAATAAATGGATAGATTTTAATAACCTTCTCAGTGAGTACCAAGCCGGCTTCAGATCGGGTTACTCCACTATAGACCACATCTTCGTTCTTCGCACGATTGCTGACTCCTTCATATCTAGAAATAAAAAATTATTCGCTTTCTTTGTGGATTTCAAGTCTGCTTTTGACACCGTCGACCGTAATGCACTATTCTACAAGCTTTGCCAGAAAGGAATGTCACTGAAGTTCGGAAGAGTACTGCAAAATCTATACATGGATACCAAAGCGGCGGTCTGGAATGGAAAAAACCTCTCTGACTGGTTTTCAACTAACTCAGGTGTTAGACAGGGTTGTGCACTCAGCCCAAGTTTATTCGCTCTCTTCATAGAAGATATTGTTGAAATATTAGCTGGGGGTATTGAATACGCAGACATGACCATAAAAGCACTGCTCTTTGCTGACGACATAGTACTGCTTACGTACACGCCACAATCTCTCCAATTGATGATAAATAGACTCTCCGTTTACTGTTCGAGATGGAATCTGGAAGTAAACTTAAACAAATCTAAAGTGATGATCTTTAAGAAAGGAGGAGGTAGAATTGGGGCAAATGAACATTGACATTACAATAATGAAACAATTGAGGTTGTGCAAGAATACAAATATCTTGGAGCTTACTTCACAAAGAACCTCAGTATGGAAAAGCACTTTACCGAAAAGCTTACGAAAGCAAAAACCGCTATAAATGTTGCATGGAAGCAATGTTTCAACAATAGTGAAATTGCACATAGCAGTAAATTCCGAGTTTTCGAAGCAGTGTCAGAATCGGTTCTTTTTTATGCAGCTCAGGTGTGGGGAGGTAGAAAATATGACCAAGTGGAGAAATTACTCAGGTTTTATATAAAACGTATTTTTCGCCTTCCTCCGAACACTCCAAACTATATGGTAATGTTAGAGACAGGAGTATCACCACTGTTCATTAAGACTTTTAAACTGCAAGTGGACTACGTTATGAAAGTATTAAATATGCCAAACCATCGGCTTCCTAAGAAAGTTGTCCTACAAGCTATCCAAACACGGACGGGATGGTTCAAGGACTGGGTAGAGTTAGCAGAGCAAGTGGACTTCGAAGTAAACTACAGCGACCCTGTTTTATGGAAGCCTGCTTTGTATACGTTGATCGCCCGTTTGGACGATGCTGCAAGAGATCGCCACAAGGAACAAGCTTCAAACTCTCTACACCGAATGCTTTATAGCAGACTAGATTACAATCTTAACGAAAGAAACTATTTCCGTGACGATTATACAATCGAACAAATTTCGCTCATGTTCCGGTTAAGAGGAGAGTTACTTAATTTGAACTTTATGCCACATCGAGAAGATCTACCGTTATTATGCAGCCTGTGTAATATGGGAGAGCGGGAAGATGTTCTACATTTTGTCGGAAGGTGTGGAGTACTCAAGGAAACAAGAAGGTACACGTTTGGCAGCGACTATCTATCTGATGAAGAAATTTTTGGCCTACTTCATGAAATTGATGTAACAAAGTTATCAATGTATTGCAAGACAGCACTCAGATATAGAAAGCAAATACTTAACGAAGCATTTTAGTATTAAACTGTAACTTAGTTATGATAAAGAATTAACAAATTGTCAATCAGGCAGACGGCAACAATGCCATGCAATATTGATTGTATATAACAAATTGTAACAAATTGTAGAAAAAATAAAATCAATCAATCTAATCTAATACATGTTCCGAAAACCTCGAGAGCAGATGATTTTAAGCCTATTGCAATACTGCCATTTCTATCAAAGGTTTTTGAAAAAATCATCCAAAAACAAATAAGTACGTTCCTTGAGTGCGAAAATATATTGACGTCTAAACAATCCGGATTTCGTAAGAAAAATAGCTGTATTACAGCTTTGATTGGTGTTTCGGAGGACATATGGAAATCCATAGATAAAAACTAAATTACTTTTCTGATACTCCTTGACTTTTCGAAGGCATTCGATATGGTAAATCATTTCATTTCATTCATTCACTCCTCAGACGCAGTCAAGCTGATCCATTCTTATCTTGCCAAAAGATGGCAAGCGGTTGAACATAAAGGAGTTTTCTCCAACTTTGTCTTAAATAAAAGTGGTGTCCCTCAGGGATCTATACTTTGCCCATTGTTTTTCTCCCTTCATGTTAATGAGATTCCAACAACATTGAACAATCCGATTATATGCTGACGACGCTCAGCTATACCTTAGTTGTCCGCTGGGACTTATTGAACACTTTGTAACTTGCATAAATGAAGGTCTAGAAGATATTTCACACACCAAAAGAGTTTAATGCTGAATCCGAAAAAATCTAAATGTTTAGTGATTTCAAAGGGTAAGATAGATGTGTCTTATTTCCCGCTTATCTTGTTAAATTGAATACGTAGAATCAGCTAAAAAGTTAGGTGTTGTCTTTAATCGTAGTCTAACTTGTAAAAATCACGTTTCTTATATCGCCGGTAAAGTATATGGTGTCCTTCGGACACCTTGGTCGACACAATACTATACTCCCTTAAATATCCGCACGTTGCTCGTTAAAAGCCACTTATTACTTATGGCTGTGAAATTTTTTGCAATTTAGACCACGAGAGTAAAACAAAACTCAAGGTTGCACTTAACAGTGCAATACGATACGTTCATGGACTACGCCACTTTGACAGTATATCACAACATGCATCACACTTTCTTGGAATGTCGTTTGAAAACCTATTGAAATTTCGGTCTTTAATTTTGTTCTCGGATATCCTTTTAACTCACCAACCTAGGAATCTCTATATTGAAATCACATTTTTAAATTCAAGTGGATCTGGACACTTATTGATTCCTCGCTTTAGCTGTTTGACGTCTGAACGCCAGTTTCTTGTCAATTCAACACGTCTTTGGAACTTACTACCGTATCAATTAAGGAGCATAAATAGCTCCATTCTACTCAAGAAAGAACTTTAGCTCTATTTTGGAAATATAAAGATAATTATTGTTCTCTCTTTAAATTTGTAAACTTAATTTGTAATTTAAAAATTGTAACAATGTAACATTGTAACGTATTCAAAATTATATATTTTTGTGATATTATAAAGCTTCACTTTAAATAAGATATTATATCTTACAGTGAAAGCATATCATACAATAAATAAATACTAAATACTAAATAACAAATACTAAAGTATTTTCTCTATATGTAATAAAGTATTTTCGAGAATTTTCTATTGCATACGCGTGGTGTATTATTTGGCAAGGAAAAAGTCTGTTACGAGGCAAAAAGCCATATTGCTGACCGCGACAAATAATCGCAAAATTTAAACAACAATGTACAGAGTGAACTCACTGAAATAAAATCAATGTTATCAAAATTGAATCTCGATCAAGGTCCTTCACGGAACGGAAGAAAACAAACATTTTCGAATAGCTTTCAAAGAACAAGGTCAAATTCTAAAGTGCCGGCGACGCCCAGTACATACATATATCTGTGCCGTTATTCGTCCATACAGCACAGCACATGCTTAACTGCAAGAAGTATAACATAAGTACGGTTTCGAGGCACAGTTAACGGCTTCATCGAACCACGCCGCGCCGTCACAACTCAGTGTTAGCTTTGTCACGCCACATTAAGATACTTTTTTCCTTCGACTTTTTCCACCTCTGGCGCTTCTTTTTTTCGCCATTATCCACTCATTTTTGCTACCGATATTGCCCGTGTCACCATTCATTTTTGCCACATTTGGTCGCCATTTTCCGCTCACTATTGCCACGGCCAAACACAACTTCTAATCTCCGGCTATTATCCACACTAACGTCGGCATCGCCTACGCCACAAGCTACGTTGCCACATCTAGGCAAAAAGAGTGTCCAGTGAGAGTCGACAGTTGCTTCGTCGTACACTACATCAGGAAGCTGAGTGCACTGCTAAATCCATCACAGCCACACACATTTTTTTCGCCACACCACACCGCAACTAAAAGGGGTGCTCCGACCAACGGTCATCGCCAAATCTTGAGCAGACCGCAACAAGTGATCTAGAAAGGGCTCAAATATCCTAGCACTGGAATTCAAAAAAAGTCGGCAGTTAGTGTGCAACAAACGAGTGTGTTAAAAGCTACATTGGTTAACATGGCTACGAGGATGAGCTCAATCTACATTTTCAACGCATCATTCCGGACAAAGTTTCAAGCTGCATCACCGACATCAGCGCAAAAGCCTGTAATTCCACAGCACAAAACCAGAAGACACAATAGATTTCAACAAGCACCATCTGAAACCAGAATATCATTAAACGTATGCCGGTATACTGAGTTCTCAACGAAATCAAGTGTACACTAGAAGGTACAGGTGACATATCAATTTACGTAAAACAATTTGCATTTTTAACTGTATATTAAAGAAAATTTACAGATATAAGTAATTATTATAAAAATTAACATACATAAGCATACATTAAAACTAAATTTTCATACACTATATATATATAGATATATATGTTTTGATTTATTTGCATTCATATCTCATTTATAATTACATAACATAAATTTATCATTCAAAAATTCAATTTGTTTTAACAAGTGCATGTGACTTTTCAACTAAAAATTCTGAATCAATTTCCACACTTTCGTTAACGGGTTTTTGTTTTTATCTCGTACCAACAAAAAGTAATAAAACCTTATCGTTACAATTCCCAACACGTAAACTCTTTTAAAATTAATGAAAACAATAACCCTGCAAACAGCACCAATACTACCACCAGCGCCGTCTCCTGGTGTAGTTAACGCGATTTCAATAAAACTTCACGAATTTTGGACGAAAATGCCTGGAATATTGTTTATTCAAAAACATTCGCAATTCACAACGCGAAATATATTTACATATCAAATAAAATTCCATAACGTTGTTCAAGCACTTCTTCAAGACGTGGCCGCAAGTGTTTACGATATCCTCTTTCAGAAATCTACCACGCTTTATACAGACCTCAAAAACGAATTTATAGATAGACATTCCATGAGCGAAAGCAATCGTATTAAAGCATTGTTATCTGGAGAAGATATGGGCGATAGAAAGCCTTCTGAATTCTATAGAAGACTTCAAACATTGGCTGGAGAAGACGTCTTCCCACACTTATCCAAGCTTCAATAAAATCTACTTCAGAAACCTAACTGGACGTACTGAAATAAAATCAATTTTATGAAAATTGAATCTCGATCAACGTCCTTCGCGGAATAGAAAAAAAGAAACATTTTCGAATAACTTTGAAAGAACTAGGTCAAATTCTAGAAAAAATCATAACTTTTGCCGGTTTCACAACAGGTATGGGAAAAACCCAAGAAAATGCATCAGTCCTTGCAAGGTCAACTCCCCAAATTAGATTCAACTGTCATTACTACGGTGAATGGCAGTAAAAATACAAACATTCAGAGCCGTAGTTTCCCACACGACCATATTTCTAAAATAACATTTCTAATCGATTCTGCTTCAAATGTCCCGGCCATTCTGCGCACTATGATCAAACATATAAATCGACAGAAACCTGATCAAATCATACAAACAACACTTACTTTTCGAAAAGTATTTGTTCATACTTTTATAATAGCTGGGGCTAATTTTTTAAAACGGACAGGTTTAATTATTGTTATGAAAAATTTCAGACTCATCGAGCCTCTAACCCACTCAAGTGTTCAGAGCAAGCTTTGCAAGCAAAATATTGCAAGAACTGTTTTTTTTTGCAATCGAAGAACAGTATAAATTTTTACTGAGAGATTTTTCTTCATTAATGAGACATCTTGACTTCACTCTACCGGTCAAACACTTAGTGGTACACCATATACTCACAAAAGCTGCGTTACCGAACTCACAACCTAGACGTTGAAACAACTTTAAGTTCAAAATAGCTAAAGAGGAATTTGAACACATGGTACATATCGGTATATGTAGGTCATCGTTATCACCTTGCGCATCACCTTTACATATGGCTGCTAGATATTAAGCAAGCTATTGGAGGCCATGTGGGGATGACCGACGGCTTAACGCCGAAACTATTTCTGATCGTAATCAACCACATCACATCCACGATTATAACGCAAACGCACAAGGTTGCACCATTTTAGATCTCATTGGCGCATACTACATAATTCCAGTGGCAGATAAAGATATTCACAAAACTGTAATCACAATAGCCTTCGGGTTGTTCGAATTCTGAACGCAGCGCAAATATTCCAGAGTTTCATCTCAGAAGTAATCAAAGTCTCAATTTCGTATGGGTTTTCGTAGACGACATTCTAGTTTCAAGCAAACTCCCAAGGGAACACGAAAAAAATTTGAGGATTCTTTTTCAACGCCTAGAAGAGTACGGCTTACGAATTAATGCATCAAAATGCATTTTCGGTGTTTGGAAACTACAGTTTTTAGGTTTCGACATTTCCAGGGAAGGCACTTGACCATCACAGAGTAGAGTTGAATCCATCAACAAGTTTCCAGAGCCCACTTCAATCAAAAGTGCACAGCGTTTCGTTGGTATGGTGAATTATTACCACTGCTTTATAACAAACCTTGCACGCAACTGACACCAATTTATGTTCACATTTCAGGTCTCGAAAAAGCCAAAAAAAGAAAATTCATCTGGCCGACCGAATTTCAAGAAGATTTTTTTAAAGCAAAAACGAAACTAGCAAAAGCAACACTACTCAACCACCATCGTGAAAGCACAAAGCTCAGCATCACGACGGACGCATCTAGTACAGATATTGGAGAAGTTCTCCAACAACAAGATGTTGTAAATTGGGAGCCAATAGTATTCCTTAGCAAAAAACTATCCCTCCCACATGCTAAGTACTCAGCTTTCGACAGAGAATTGCTAGCAATATAAATGTCCATCCTTCATTCTCAAAATTTCGTAGAGGGACACGATTTTTGCGTTCTCACAGATCACAAGCATCTCACAACAGGTCTTTTCACAAAATCAAAGCCTAGTCCGAGACAAGAACGATAGTTAGATTCAACATCACAATTCACTAGTTACATTCGATTCGTCAAAGGTTCCTTAAAGGTTCCCACGCCCAAACACAGATGCACTAGAAAGTTCTTAACTAACAAACGAATTAGCAAAGGCACAAGCCTCTGACGAAGAATTAATGTCGCTCCGAAATAACCCCAATCCAAAATCTAAAATCAATTTAGAATTCATTAACATACCAAGCTTAAACATTTCACTCTGGTGTGATACGTCCACCAAGAAAAACCGTCCCTACGATCGCAAAATTCTGAGAAAAACAATTTTCGACTAAATTTACACCATTCCACACCCAGGTGTTCGTGGTACTCGAAAAAAAAATCACTAAAATTTATTTGTGGCCTAAAATGAACCAAAACATAATCTCCTGGGCGAAAGCATTCATAGCATGTCAGAAAGAAAAAGTACAAGAACACACAAAAACACAGTTTGTTCAAATACGAATACCAGCAGGGTGATTTCAACATATCCACACGGATATAGATGGCCCTCTTCCTCCGTCCGACGAATACAAGTACATATTAATTTTTAGGACTCTTGACTAACAAAAATTTTTAATTTAGGAAACTAACGAAAAAGTAGCCGAAACTAAACTAAGCAAACAGTAGCCGTGTTTTATTGGGAATCTATCCATTGTACAGTAAGTAAGTCCCAAAAAAACGCATCGACCGTAGCCTTTCTTTTACTTTTGTAAGAATGGTATCAGCTATCACAAGCAATGACATAGTTTTGTGCACAATATATCAAGAGAAAGGAAATGATAAGAGAATGTGCTTGTTCATAGACTAAGGTCAAAGTCCCTTTTAACACAGCGCAATTTTTGTATTGCTATATATTATTCAAAATCGTCTGTACCTTTCACACGAGGAAATAAAATTGCTGGAGACTTGTTTGTTTCCTTTTAATGTTTCTTGGTTTGAATGCACACTACACGAAGTTTAAATTGTTCACTTGGCTTACATTTCCCCTTTATATTTCATGCTTTTATTTATTTTCTGAGTAGTACAAACCGAAAATTGGTCTTAGTCAAAAATAAAAGTAAAACGGAATTCAGTCAATAGAGATTGATCTTTTTTTGAAAATGGAAATCGAAATTTGTTAAAATTGATCAATTGAAATTAGGGGTATACAAAATTGCAGATATAGGTGGAATTTTAGAATTGTGTCAGAAACTAATTGAGCAAAGAAATCAAAATACTTTTACTTACACTTTTTAATAGTAAAAGTGAGAAGCTTTTCAGCAGAACCTCTTATATATTTATAAAAAATTGGAGTTACCTAAGATTTTAGAAATATAAACTGTCCAACTAAAAAAAAAAAGAAAAATTGCAATCAAAAAGATCGATTTGTCTTACGAATGGAAATTAATTATTATAATTACTTCATGCACACATCCATCGAGATTCAATTCAACTATCAATCGGACCAACAAAACTAACTAAATCAAATCGAGACTCGGTTAAACGTCAACCATCTATCCACCGTAGCATTCTACCTTAACTTTTCATCGACCGTAGCGAATTGTATGTAAAATGCTATGACGGATAAATTTACGTTGGATACATTTCCTAATAAAACACGGCTAGTGTGTATCAAAATAATCATTCAAGTTTGAGCTTGTCTCAAAATGTACCTCTATGCAATGTGATAACAGTGATAACTTTGAATTGTCAAGTTTTTAACGGCTATGAGCTCGAATTAATGCGTCGTTTTGTTACGTGGGGATGATATTTTTGTTCGAATTACAAAGTGCTTAAAACTGTATATACTTTTTTTGTTGAAATATTGAGAGATTTTCTAGAACACTATACTTTGTCCCAGAAAAATAGGCAGTGTAGGCAAGATAGGACGTTTGCCTCTCATTCTCGCTACAGTGGATTGCATAAATCTGTCACTCAATAAAGCTCTCACTGGGTTTTCGTGGTGTGTATTTTAAATGGACCCAAATATGAAAGAATAGTATCTAGGTTTACCGCACTTTTTTTCCATAGGAATTTTTATTTTATCGTTTTGTTTATACAAATTAAAACACACTTATATTTTCCACACCACCATGAGATAAGATAAAAAGTGCGTTTTTGAAAGTTATCCTCAGTAGGCCTAAACCATTGTTAAATAAAAAACAAGCAAAAATAAAAAAAATATTCCTTATCAGATTTGTTTTTCTTTGGTGGCGAGTTTTGGCCTTGGAAACTGTTTTCGTTTAAATGTCTTTTAACTGTTCGTTCACCTACAGGAAAAATATCAGCTACTTGCTTCAAAGTTTCTGTCTTATTTTGCAAATTTTTATGATTTTTTTTTTGTCGCGTCAACAATTTCTTATTATTTCGAAAACTTAAGTCTTTTGAAATCCTGGAAGCCATTTCGAACTAATTGTACAAAACTAAAAAACACACTTCTTTAAAAATACACCTATTGAACATACACCTTATGCAAAAATACTTCACGTCCCATTAATTAAAATCTACGCAAATAATGTTCTTCTTCAAAGAAAACAGCTTAAAATTGTATTCCTGCATTTAAAAGTATTTAAACACATTAAAAGACGTGCGAAAAATGAAAACACTCCACGATAACACTCATCATTCAAAACTTCTTTTAAATCTCTCAAATCAAAAGCACCTCAACAGAAAACCAAGGAAAAAAACCGCACGAGTTAACAAATGGACGCGGGTAACTCTGAAAGCTCATCAACATTTAATGGGGTTTGAATAGCAGCACCAACCATTGGCCACTACAAAAGTAATTCAGTCCGCATCCGCACTCAGATATGCGCCGAGTAGGACGTTGGGTCTGCGTCAGATGCAATGTAATTTTGTTTTATTATTTTATATATTTACGGGCGGACAAACATTTTTTATGGAGAAGTTCTTTGCAAAAATATGACACGCTACTGTTTTTGAAAAAGCTTTCCCATAAGACGTGTACTGCCTATTTTTCTGGGACAGAGCTTAGTAATAACTTTGAATTAGTGAGATGTTCAAATTATCACATGCTTAAATTAACGAGAGTCGGATATATCAAACGCAATTATATTTTGAACGTGATTAGGTATTATTAATTTTTCGAAAGCTTTGATTTTGAAGAGTATACAATGGTTTCTTAACTCAATTATAGTTCTTAAAAGAAAAAATAACAAAAACATTTTCCGAGCCTTTAATTGTGTTTTATAACTTCTGCTGTTACACGTCAATGAAAATTACTTATTGGACAATTATTTTATGCCCAGGAGCCCATATATATTAGTTAACAAATAATTATATTTTCGAAAAATAATTTAATTTAATAGTGTTCTAATTCTTAAATAATTTAATTTTTTCTTATTAAAGGAGCTACTATAGAACGACTATGTGAAATTGCTGCAGAAGACCCTTTAAAGTATCCTTTACCTGATGACGCTTTGAGTGACCGTAGTGCAATGATTCAAGCCACAAGATCTCTTTTGGGCTCTGTAACCAGAGTTCTTCTCTTGGCAGATATTGTTCTAGTAAAAAAGCTTTTACTAACTAAAGATAAAGTTGCACAGTCGCTTGGCAGACTTCAGTCAGTGGGGAATTTCACTGAATTTGTGGCAGCGTTTTCAATTTTTGGAGCTGAAATGATAGAATTGGCACATGTGACCGGAAAACGTCAAAACGATTTAAAAGAAGAACGTCGAAGGGCTCAAATGTCAGCTGCAAGGCAGGTTTTAGAACGATCGACAACACTATTGCTTACTTCTTCAAAAACATGTCTCCGACATCTGGAATGTCCTATAGCAAAAGAAAATCGTGATACAGTTTTTTGTCATATGCGAAGTGCAATTGACTTAATCCATTTTGTTGTTAAAGACAGTGTGAATGAATGCATGTTCTTAAGATACTCGCCAAACAGATCTAATACCTCTATCTGGGAGGCCGATACAAACACTGCAAATTCTGCAATATTAAGCTTCATACGATTATTAGAAATGTGTAGATTACATTGCGATAAACATCATAAAAATAAATGTAAAACAAATGCTGGAAGCAATACAAAGCAATTATCAAATCAGAATACGCCACACTTAAGCAGAGATGGACACGTATCTAATAACGCTTTGCTTTGCGAAAACATGGACTGCAACAAAGATTATACGTTAGACCAAAATAATTCAGACTCCTCGATATTCAACTCGATGTTCAGGCAACAATTATTATTGGCATTGGATAGAGTTGTCGAAAAAACTCAAGATTTCACGGATTCGGCATATACTAGCCACGAGAATCGGGAACATATATTGCTTTTATGTAATCAGTGTAAGCTAGAACTCAATCAATGTGCAAGGATTGCTATAAATATAGAACAGTATCCGGAGAATTTACATTACGACTTAGATACCTCATTAGAAAATATCCACATAGCGGTAAATGATCTTTGCCAGCAATTAACTTTAACTGTGTTGGATCTGGTAACCAATTTTACAACTAAAATTAAAATTATAATAGACATAATAAAGAGCTTTAAGACAATAGCTTTAAACCAAGAGCTTGATCGCATGCAAGAACTGGCTGATCGATTTCATGATTATTGTGATTACGTGTTAGATGTTTGTAAACTGTTGCAGCATGTTGCAGTTACTGAAACCTTAAAAATTCAAGCTAAGTTTAGCGAAATTAATCTTCGAATTTATAGCCCCCAAGTTTTGAATGCAGCAAAAATTTTATCAGCTTACCCATCGTGTAAGATTTCGTTGGATAATTTAAATGTTTTCGTAGAAAATTGGGAATGCATTGCCAGCGATACAATCTTCATATCCAGACAAATAACCGAAATGTGTCACTCAAGGACTAAATTTACTCAACAAGATTACACATCAATTCATCCGCGTTCCGACGTAAGTAATATCAGAAATAAAGCCGGTACAGAGAAATGAGATCTCAGAGTTCTTAGCAATCAGAGAAATTTAAAATGGATTTCTCAGTTATGCTGTCACATATTGCCAAAAAAAAATTATATTCTCTTGTTCAAAAATTATTATATTGGTTAAAATATTATATATGTACCTACACTCTGTTCAATTTATATGTTCAGTACAGGGAAGAAAGGATATTTGCCTTTCACCGTTACTATTATGGATTTCAATAAGCTATCTCTATTTCTATAAAGCTTTTCCATTTTGCATGGTTGCCGTATTGAGCATTATAAATTGGCATATGTCTCTCACAAATGTCGGTAAGGTAATTAATAATTTAGATTTCATAACCAGAAACATGTACATCGTAAAATAAATCTAAAAAAAAAATTTTACTAAATTCAAATAAAAATAAATCCATCTTTTTCCACACCACCAAGAAGTAAGATAGTAGGCACGTTTTTTAAGGGTTCACCAGAAGGTCTTATCTATTTTAACGTGCGAATAAACCTGAAAATAAGGTATAATAAGGAACTTGTGTCCTGCGAATAACTTGAAGCCATTTTAAATGTAAATAAACACAGCATAAAAATAATAATATCACCTCATCATTATCATTGCATTGCACTATTTTAATTATTATATTTATATACACGAAACCATCTCCATTTTATTTTTATTTTCATGAACAAAAAAAACTATTTGGTAATTTAATGTTGCAATTAATTAATAAACCCAACTTCATAAAAAACTTGGTCAAATAGTAATTTTTCCTTAAAAAAAATACCCAACAAAGAATATATGGCTGCATTTTAACCGTTTTCCAAAAACAAAAAAACCAAAAGATGTAAGCAGAAAAGAACGCAGCGGCAACACCTTTTTCCTTAAATTTAAAGTATATGCTCTCAAAAGCTCTAAGAAAGCTTCGAGTCTAAAGCTCCATAGCGAAAACCAAAGAAAATGTATTAGAATTTCAATCAACGGACCAATATCCAAGGGTTACTCTTGATTAATGTGTTTATTTCTTTAATAAATACTATAAGCCACAAAAAAGCCATACTAAGATCGGAAACCTTCGTACGTTTCACCCCCCAAAACAAATTTTTTTACATTTTTGTATTTGTAAATTTGGAACTCTATCGATGAATAGATGTGAAACTGAAAAACAAAACAAAAACAAATTACAAGGGCTGTGTTATCTATGTGTCTATAGGAAGAGGAACAGAAAATATTCTCGTGTGCGTTTTTATCAATGTGTCTATTGGAAGAGAAACGGAAAAGTTACTTGTGTGCGTGTTACAGCTTGAAGGTAAATGCCAAAAGACAGCAGAGGTTAGTTTATGCTATAAGCGGGAGTTAAATTGGCGATCAGTCTTCTCTCAGCCAGGGAGCAGACAGGTTAATGGTGAATGTACGTGGTTTTATGGAATATTTAAGTAGCAATTTCTTAGGTTGTGTGCCATGAAAAACACCAGCCGGCACCAGTGTGTTTGAAAAAGCTCTCCCATAATTCCTGTACTGAAAATATAAATTGAACAGAGTATAGTTTAAGTTAAGTTTTGTTTCTATGTATATCCAATTTTAATTCTTTAACTTATGTATGCAAATATTTATGTATATAAACGTATATACTTCTATACATTCCTATAGATATACGTATGTATTAGGTATTTATACATATGTAGCAGTCGCGACGCGTGAATGATTTCGAAAGGTAAGTCGAAAAAAAATTAGTCACCAAAAAATTAAATTTCGGAAGTTTACTTGAAATAATTTCGTTCAATGCATAACTTAGTATGAAACCATAATGTTGAGCAATTCAAACCAAATTTGTTAAACCTTAAGTCATTTAAGTTAAATGTTACAATGAGCTTAACGCATAATAAAAGCGTTTTCGAAAGAAAACTTTTTTGGCGGTTGGAAATACATATCTTAAATAAATTTATTGTTAAGGTTAAAATTTGCGGTAATTTTTCACTCAATGTTTGGGTTTTTACATGGTTATGAAGTGCTAAAACGAAGAGAAGAAGTTGTGTACAAGACTTTAAGTTCATTTTTTAAAGCTAAAAATTCAGAGAAAACATTTATTAAAGAAGATATTTTTTCATTTGGATTGGAAATTATCATATTTTGATTTATTAAGTAAATCTAAAAAAATAAATTCGTGAAAGTTTTATATCTTGTATTTAATTGACATATAATATTGTCTTTTATTTCTACAAAACTACGTTTATAACGTGTTTTGGAATTAATTTCGAGCAATCGTCGTTGTCGTTGTGTTTCCGCGCAAGCGCTTATGTTTTCCAAAATGGATTTAAATGTATTAAGAAATTCAGAGCTATGCTAAGACTCAAAACTTTCGATTTCTCTTTTTCTGCTCTTCAACATCCGTTTGCTTATTTTGAACTAATTGAAAAGAATGTCAGTTTTAGCAAACATTTCAGAAAGAGAATCAAGAAAAAAAGCTCTCGGCAATTAGAAAGCGAGTCAGTGTCCTATTCACTAGGGTTGTCTAATATTCTAATAAAAGTTAGAATTATATCTAATTTACAATTGAAAATTGCGTTTAATATCCGCGAATGATACTACCAGCGAGTTTCCGATAGATCAGGCTTTCGTCGGTTGGCTATTTGTTTTTAAATTTCGAACGTTTAGTTGATTTGTTAAAAAAACGGACAATAATATTAATTCCGTCAGAAAAAACTTTTAATTCCGAAATATTTTTTTAAGTGATCGTCATAAAACTAAATTTAAATCGTGAGCATAGCAAAGAATAAAGTTAGCCATTGGAAAAGTATCAAGGACTTTCATTTTAACACAACCCACTTCGCCAGACATACCTGCCGCACCATCGTAAGATTGGCCAGTAATTTTGTCCTTGCACGAGAATATATCAAGCATATAATAATATGTTTTTTTCAGCTCATCTGCGTTGCGAGACTCCCTAACGCCAAAAAACCAAGAAACCTTTCTTCAATTCCACCCTCCTACCGTAGAACAGCACACCAAACACTTGTAGAGTTAGAAGCAAGACGGCAACGAAACAAATCATTTTATTTAATTTACAACTCCCTGGCAATGAAGTATACTTTTGTGACAATGAAACGTTAAAAGGGGAAACGAAACCATCTTTTCGTTTCTAATCTATTTTCATGGAAAGGGTAGAGCGTCCTAACTCTACAACTTTTTTTTCTGAATAAAACTAAGTTGATTCAAATTATTTGACTCCTCTAAGAGAAAATCTGTTAAGCCCCATTCTAATATACTACTAAAGCCATAATCGCTAAAGCTTACTTCTCAAAAACTTTTCACACTTTTAATTTGAATGTTGCAAATCTAAATGTTCAATATTTACAAACTTCACAACAAACACAACATCAATAATTAAGGTATTGCACTGTGTTCTCCTTGTAAACTGATTTTTTAAATAAGTTTAAGCCTCATTATATTCGAAGAAAACGCAAACAATATTTACATATTATTTTTGTTTTTGTTTTTGTGGACTGTGTGGCTTAAAGCCAATTGAAATATTTTGTGACCTATAGTCCAAAATGCGTTTCGCCCGGGCACGATAGTTGGGCTCATCAGTTAGATGATATCGTACCTTTCTAAGACGCAATATTTTTGGTCGATGTCTACCGACTCTAATAGAAATGTACGATAGCATCTAACTGATGAGCCCAACTATCGTGCCCGGGCGAAACGCATTTTGGACTATAGGTCACAAAATATTTAAATTGGCTTTAATCCACACAGTCCACAAAAGCAAAAACAAAAATAATATGTAAATATTGTTTGCGTTTTCTTCGAATATAATTACTGACCAGACCACGGGCATAAAGTCAATATATATTTCTAGGTGCATGAATTTAACCAAATTCCCCTAGAAAAATATAAATTGCAGTATATATATGCTGCAAATTCTATAAGAGTCGGTAGACATCGACCAAAAATATTGCGTCTTAGAAAGGTACGATAGCATCTAACTGATGAGCTCAACTATCGTGACCGGGCGAAACGCATTTTTGACTATAGGTCACAAACCTCATTGGGATTTTCTGAATTCATTTGGGCCAGTTGTGCAACATCATTGAAATTGCAGTTATTTTCTGTACTTTCTGCCAAAAATAAATTAAATCTAATATCTATGTTAGTGGATATTGGAGTGGCAACCTTAAACTTTAAGATACAGGATTAAGCCCAAGGGGGAGATGCATATAAATTCATGAAATAATTAAAAAGGAAGCGGTTTGTTTTTTTTTTTGTGCTATAACAATTTTTTCTTTGAAGAACTATTTTTTTTACAAGCAGAATGCAGAAACCTACTTCAATTCCATTGTATATAAAATCTATTCTATATACACTGCCTCAACGTCAACCAACTTGCCCCATACAATCATGTTTGGTTCATTGTTGAGAGATACGCACAATTTTTCAAAAAAGTCGCAGGCGCACCGCTCTACGCAACACAGACTCATTTTCAGAAGGGATACGTACAAATTCACCAAAAAATAAAATGCACGAATGGGTCGCACGAACTTGCTCTTATGTTCGATCATATGGTATGCAAAATATTTCTATTAAAAATCTAAATATATTTTTAAAGTCATTTTTAACTCAATTTTGTATATACATATACAAAATTATTTTAATTTTATTCTAAAATAAATTAAATATTTAATAATATAAACTTTAAAACAAAAGATTAAATCGGTTAAGGTAAAGAAAAAATAATTCAAAATTCTGAAATAAATACTTAAACTAATTTGAGCTCAAAAACAGTAAGTCATTTTATTTCTTGGATAAATTTGATTTTACGAAAAAAAAATTTAAAATCTGTGAAGCGGTTTTTGAGAAAAAAGTTTTTTTTTTAACTTTTTAAAATATTTAAAAAAATGTTCAAAAACGCCAATTCATTGGTATTCAGAAAATACAAAAAAATATTATTTTTGAAAAAAATGTAATGAGCAGTTTTCGAAATATAATTTTTTGTAAATTTTTTTTTTACAAATGATTTTAAAAATACAAAAAAATATTAATTAAAAATATTGGTACGTGGTATAATTTGGGCAACACAAGCCTATATATGTGTGAAATTTCGAAAGAATCGGTTGAGCCGTTTATGAGATAGTCGAAAGCAAAAAAAAACGGTCCTATGGAAAGTCCCGCTTTTAGACATTTTTCTAATTTTTTTTTAACCATATGATCGGTCGAAGCTAAAAAGACGCACTGATTTTTTTAAATCAATATCGTTAGGGCCGTGTCTGAGAAAAATAGGTTTGAACGTAACGGTTATATGGCAGGTACCATCATTTTTTGAGCTAAAACATAAAAAGGAATATTTCAATTTCCCCTCTGTACAATACCTAAATAACTCTATATACCAAGTTTGAAGCAATTCGGCCGATCCGTTTGGGCTGCATGTGTCTATACACACACAGACAGACTGACAGGTTGACAGATTTACAGACTGATATACTGACAGGCTGATAGACTGACAGACTGATAGACTGACAGACTGACAGACTGACAGACTGACAGACTGACAGACTGACAGACTGACAGACTGACAGACTGACAGACTGACAGACTGACAGACTGACAGACTGACAGACTGACAGACTGACAGACTGACAGACTGACAGACTGACAGACTGACAGACTGACAGACTGACAGACTGACAGACTGACAGACTGACAGACTGACAGACTCACAGACTGACAGACTGACAGACTGACAGACTGACAGACTGACAGACTGACAGACTGACAGACTGACAGACTGACAGACTGACAGACTGACAGACTGACAGACTGACAGACTGACAGACTGACAGACTGACAGACTTACAGACTGACAGACTGACAGACTGACAGACTGACAGACTGACAGACTGACAGACTGACAGACTGACAGACTGACAGACTGACAGACTGACAGACTGACAGACTGACAGACTGACAGACTGACAGACTGACAGACTGACAGACTGACAGACTGACAGACTGACAGACTGACAGACTGACAGACTGACAGACTGACAGACTGACAGACTGACAGACTGACAGACTGACAGACTGACAGACTGACAGACTGACAGACTGACAGACTGACAGACTGACAGACTGACAGACTGACAGACTGACAGACTGACAGACTGACAGACTGACAGACTGACAGACTGACAGACTGACAGACTGACAGACTGACAGACTGACAGACTGACAGACAGACTGACAGACTGACAGACTGACAGACTGACAGACTGACAGACTGACAGACTGACAGACTGACAGACTGACAGACTGACAGACTGACAGACTGACAGACTGACAGATCTGACAGACTGACAGACTGACAGACTGACAGACTGACAGACTGACAGTCTGACAGACTGACAGACTGACAGACTGACAGACTGACAGACTGACAGACTGACAGACTGACAGACTGACAGACTGACAGACTGACAGACTGACAGACTGACAGACTGACAGACTGACAGACTGACAGACTGACAGACTGACAGACTGACAGACTGACAGACTGACAGACTGACAGACTGACAGACTGACAGACTGACAGACTGACAGACTGACAGACTGACAGACTGACAGACTGACAGACTGACAGACTGACAGACTGACAGACTGACAGACTGACAGACTGACAGACTGACAGACTGACAGACTGACAGACTGACAGACTGACAGACTGACAGACTGACAGACTGACAGACTGACAGACTGACAGACTGACAGACTGACAGACTGACAGACTGACAGACTGACAGACTGACAGACTGACAGACTGACAGACTGACAGACTGACAGACTGACAGACTGACAGACTGACAGACTGACAGACTGACAGACTGACAGACTGACAGACTGACAGACTGACAGACTGACAGACTGACAGACTGACAGACTGACAGACTGACAGACTGACAGACTGACAGACTGACAGACTGACAGACTGACAGACTGACAGACTGACAGACTGACAGACTGACAGACTGACAGACTGAGCAGACTGACAGACTGACAGACTGACAGACTGACAGACTGACAGACTGACAGACTGACAGACTGACAGACTGACAGACTGACAGACTGACAGACTGACAGACTGACAGACTGACAGACTGACAGACTGACAGACTGACAGACTGACAGACTGACAGACTGACAGACTGACAGACTGACAGACTGACAGACTGACAGACTGACAGACTGACAGACTGACAGACTGACAGACTGACAGACTGACAGACTGACAGACTGACAGACTGACAGACTGACAGACTGACAGACTGACAGACTGACAGACTGACAGACTGACAGACTGACAGACTGACAGACTGACAGACTGACAGACTGACAGACTGACAGACTGACAGACTGACAGACTGACAGACTGACAGACTGACAGACTGACAGACTGACAGACTGACAGACTGACAGACTGACAGACTGACAGACTGACAGACTGACAGACTGACAGACTGACAGACTGACAGACTGACAGACTGACAGACTGACAGACTGACAGACTGACAGACTGACAGACTGACAGACTGACAGACTGACAGACTGACAGACTGACAGACTGACAGACTGACAGACTGACAGACTGACAGACTGACAGACTGACAGACTGACAGACTGACAGACTGACAGACTGACAGACTGACAGACTGACAGACTGACAGACTGACAGACTGACAGACTGACAGACTGACAGACTGACAGACTGACAGACTGACAGACTGACAGACTGACAGACTGACAGACTGACAGACTGACAGACTGACAGACTGACAGACTGACAGACTGACAGACTGACAGACTGACAGACTGACAGACTGACAGACTGACAGACTGACAGACTGACAGACTGACAGACTGACAGACTGACAGACTGACAGACTGACAGACTGACAGACTGACAGACTGACAGACTGACAGACTGACAGACTGACAGACTGACAGACTGACAGACTGACAGACTGACAGACTGACAGACTGACAGACTGACAGACTGACAGACTGACAGACTGACAGACTGACAGACTGACAGACTGACAGACTGACAGACTGACAGACTGACAGACTGACAGACTGACAGACTGACAGACTGACAGACTGACAGACTGACAGACTGACAGACTGACAGACTGACAGACTGACAGACTGACAGACTGACAGACTGACAGACTGACAGACTGACAGACTGACAGACTGACAGACTGACAGACTGACAGACTGACAGACTGACAGACTGACAGACTGACAGACTGACAGACTGACAGACTGACAGACTGACAGACTGACAGACTGACAGACTGACAGACTGACAGACTGACAGACTGACAGACTGACAGACTGACAGACTGACAGACTGACAGACTGACAGACTGACAGACTGACAGACTGACAGACTGACAGACTGACAGACTGACAGACTGACAGACTGACAGACTGACAGACTGACAGACTGACAGACTGACAGACTGACAGACTGACAGACTGACAGACTGACAGACTGACAGACTGACAGACTGACAGACTGACAGACTGACAGACTGACAGACTGACAGACTGACAGACTGACAGACTGACAGACTGACAGACTGACAGACTGACAGACTGACAGACTGACAGACTGACAGACTGACAGACTGACAGACTGACAGACTGACAGACTGACAGACTGACAGACTGACAGACTGACAGACTGACAGACTGACAGACTGACAGACTGACAGACTGACAGACTGACAGACTGACAGACTGACAGACTGACAGACTGACAGACTGACAGACTGACAGACTGACAGACTGACAGACTGACAGACTGACAGACTGACAGACTGACAGACTGACAGACTGACAGACTGACAGACTGACAGACTGACAGACTGACAGACTGACAGACTGACAGACTGACAGACTGACAGACTGACAGACTGACAGACTGACAGACTGACAGACTGACAGACTGACAGACTGACAGACTGACAGACTGACAGACTGACAGACTGACAGACTGACAGACTGACAGACTGACAGACTGACAGACTGACAGACTGACAGACTGACAGACTGACAGACTGACAGACTGACAGACTGACAGACTGACAGACTGACAGACTGACAGACTGACAGACTGACAGACTGACAGACTGACAGACTGACAGACTGACAGACTGACAGACTGACAGACTGACAGACTGACAGACTGACAGACTGACAGACTGACAGACTGACAGACTGACAGACTGACAGACTGACAGACTGACAGACTGACAGACTGACAGACTGACAGACTGACAGACTGACAGACTGACAGACTGACAGACTGACAGACTGACAGACTGACAGACTGACAGACTGACAGACTGACAGACTGACAGACTGACAGACTGACAGACTGACAGACTGACAGACTGACAGACTGACAGACTGACAGACTGACAGACTGACAGACTGACAGACTGACAGACTGACAGACTGACAGACTGACAGACTGACAGACTGACAGACTGACAGACTGACAGACTGACAGACTGACAGACTGACAGACTGACAGACTGACAGACTGACAGACTGACAGACTGACAGACTGACAGACTGACAGACTGACAGACTGACAGACTGACAGACTGACAGACTGACAGACTGACAGACTGACAGACTGACAGACTGACAGACTGACAGACTGACAGACTGACAGACTGACAGACTGACAGACTGACAGACTGACAGACTGACAGACTGACAGACTGACAGACTGACAGACTGACAGACTGACAGACTGACAGACTGACAGACTGACAGACTGACAGACTGACAGACTGACAGACTGACAGACTGACAGACTGACAGACTGACAGACTGACAGACTGACAGACTGACAGACTGACAGACTGACAGACTGACAGACTGACAGACTGACAGACTGACAGACTGACAGACTGACAGACTGACAGACTGACAGACTGACAGACTGACAGACTGACAGACTGACAGACTGACAGACTGACAGACTGACAGACTGACAGACTGACAGACTGACAGACTGACAGACTGACAGACTGACAGACTGACAGACTGACAGACTGACAGACTGACAGACTGACAGACTGACAGACTGACAGACTGACAGACTGACAGACTGACAGACTGACAGACTGACAGACTGACAGACTGACAGACTGACAGACTGACAGACTGACAGACTGACAGACTGACAGACTGACAGACTGACAGACTGACAGACTGACAGACTGACAGACTGACAGACTGACAGACTGACAGACTGACAGACTGACAGACTGACAGACTGACAGACTGACAGACTGACAGACTGACAGACTGACAGACTGACAGACTGACAGACTGACAGACTGACAGACTGACAGACTGACAGACTGACAGACTGACAGACTGACAGACTGACAGACTGACAGACTGACAGACTGACAGACTGACAGACTGACAGACTGACAGACTGACAGACTGACAGACTGACAGACTGACAGACTGACAGACTGACAGACTGACAGACTGACAGACTGACAGACTGACAGACTGACAGACTGACAGACTGACAGACTGACAGACTGACAGACTGACAGACTGACAGACTGACAGACTGACAGACTGACAGACTGACAGACTGACAGACTGACAGACTGACAGACTGACAGACTGACAGACTGACAGACTGACAGACTGACAGACTGACAGACTGACAGACTGACAGACTGACAGACTGACAGACTGACAGACTGACAGACTGACAGACTGACAGACTGACAGACTGACAGACTGACAGACTGACAGACTGACAGACTGACAGACTGACAGACTGACAGACTGACAGACTGACAGACTGACAGACTGACAGACTGACAGACTGACAGACTGACAGACTGACAGACTGACAGACTGACAGACTGACAGACTGACAGACTGACAGACTGACAGACTGACAGACTGACAGACTGACAGACTGACAGACTGACAGACTGACAGACTGACAGACTGACAGACTGACAGACTGACAGACTGACAGACTGACAGACTGACAGACTGACAGACTGACAGACTGACAGACTGACAGACTGACAGACTGACAGACTGACAGACTGACAGACTGACAGACTGACAGACTGACAGACTGACAGACTGACAGACTGACAGACTGACAGACTGACAGACTGACAGACTGACAGACTGACAGACTGACAGACTGACAGACTGACAGACTGACAGACTGACAGACTGACAGACTGACAGACTGACAGACTGACAGACTGACAGACTGACAGACTGACAGACTGACAGACTGACAGACTGACAGACTGACAGACTGACAGACTGACAGACTGACAGACTGACAGACTGACAGACTGACAGACTGACAGACTGACAGACTGACAGACTGACAGACTGACAGACTGACAGACTGACAGACTGACAGACTGACAGACTGACAGACTGACAGACTGACAGACTGACAGACTGACAGACTGACAGACTGACAGACTGACAGACTGACAGACTGACAGACTGACAGACTGACAGACTGACAGACTGACAGACTGACAGACTGACAGACTGACAGACTGACAGACTGACAGACTGACAGACTGACAGACTGACAGACTGACAGACTGACAGACTGACAGACTGACAGACTGACAGACTGACAGACTGACAGACTGACAGACTGACAGACTGACAGACTGACAGACTGACAGACTGACAGACTGACAGACTGACAGACTGACAGACTGACAGACTGACAGACTGACAGACTGACAGACTGACAGACTGACAGACTGACAGACTGACAGACTGACAGACTGACAGACTGACAGACTGACAGACTGACAGACTGACAGACTGACAGACTGACAGACTGACAGACTGACAGACTGACAGACTGACAGACTGACAGACTGACAGACTGACAGACTGACAGACTGACAGACTGACAGACTGACAGACTGACAGACTGACAGACTGACAGACTGACAGACTGACAGACTGACAGACTGACAGACTGACAGACTGACAGACTGACAGACTGACAGACTGACAGACTGACAGACTGACAGACTGACAGACTGACAGACTGACAGACTGACAGACTGACAGACTGACAGACTGACAGACTGACAGACTGACAGACTGACAGACTGACAGACTGACAGACTGACAGACTGACAGACTGACAGACTGACAGACTGACAGACTGACAGACTGACAGACTGACAGACTGACAGACTGACAGACTGACAGACTGACAGACTGACAGACTGACAGACTGACAGACTGACAGACTGACAGACTGACAGACTGACAGACTGACAGACTGACAGACTGACAGACTGACAGACTGACAGACTGACAGACTGACAGACTGACAGACTGACAGACTGACAGACTGACAGACTGACAGACTGACAGACTGACAGACTGACAGACTGACAGACTGACAGACTGACAGACTGACAGACTGACAGACTGACAGACTGACAGACTGACAGACTGACAGACTGACAGACTGACAGACTGACAGACTGACAGACTGACAGACTGACAGACTGACAGACTGACAGACTGACAGACTGACAGACTGACAGACTGACAGACTGACAGACTGACAGACTGACAGACTGACAGACTGACAGACTGACAGACTGACAGACTGACAGACTGACAGACTGACAGACTGACAGACTGACAGACTGACAGACTGACAGACTGACAGACTGACAGACTGACAGACTGACAGACTGACAGACTGACAGACTGACAGACTGACAGACTGACAGACTGACAGACTGACAGACTGACAGACTGACAGACTGACAGACTGACAGACTGACAGACTGACAGACTGACAGACTGACAGACTGACAGACTGACAGACTGACAGACTGACAGACTGACAGACTGACAGACTGACAGACTGACAGACTGACAGACTGACAGACTGACAGACTGACAGACTGACAGACTGACAGACTGACAGACTGACAGACTGACAGACTGACAGACTGACAGACTGACAGACTGACAGACTGACAGACTGACAGACTGACAGACTGACAGACTGACAGACTGACAGACTGACAGACTGACAGACTGACAGACTGACAGACTGACAGACTGACAGACTGACAGACTGACAGACTGACAGACTGACAGACTGACAGACTGACAGACTGACAGACTGACAGACTGACAGACTGACAGACTGACAGACTGACAGACTGACAGACTGACAGACTGACAGACTGACAGACTGACAGACTGACAGACTGACAGACTGACAGACTGACAGACTGACAGACTGACAGACTGACAGACTGACAGACTGACAGACTGACAGACTGACAGACTGACAGACTGACAGACTGACAGACTGACAGACTGACAGACTGACAGACTGACAGACTGACAGACTGACAGACTGACAGACTGACAGACTGACAGACTGACAGACTGACAGACTGAGACTGACAGACTGACAGACTGACAGACTGA
Source organism: Philhelius pedissequus (assembly GCA_910595825.1). Classification (NCBI taxonomy): domain Eukaryota; kingdom Metazoa; phylum Arthropoda; class Insecta; order Diptera; family Syrphidae; genus Philhelius; species Philhelius pedissequus. Next base: position 112,973,498 of record OU343160.1, read on the forward strand.
CAGACTGACAGACTGACAGACTGACAGACTGACAGACTGACAGACTGACAGACTGACAGACTGACAGACTGACAGACTGACAGACTGACAGACTGACAGACTGACAGACTGACAGACTGACAGACTGACAGACTGACAGACTGACAGACTGACAGACTGACAGACTGACAGACTGACAGACTGACAGACTGACAGACTGACAGACTGACAGACTGACAGACTGACAGACTGACAGACTGACAGACTGACAGACTGACAGACTGACAGACTGACAGACTGACAGACTGACAGACTGACAGACTGACAGGCTGACAGACTGATACACTGACAGACTGACAGACTGACAGACTGACAGACTGACAGACTGACAGACTGACAGACTGACAGACTGACAGACTGACAGACTGACAGACTGACAGACTGACAGACTGACAGACTGACAGACTGACAGACTGACAGACTGACAGACTGACAGACTGACAGACTGACAGACTGACAGACTGACAGACTGACAGACTGACAGACTGACAGACTGACAGACTGACAGACTGACAGACTGACAGACTGACAGACTGACAGACTGACAGACTGACAGACTGACAGACTGACAGACTGACAGACTGACAGACTGACAGACTGACAGACTGACAGACTGACAGACTGACAGACTGACAGACTGACAGACTGACAGACTGACAGACTGACAGACTGACAGACTGACAGACTGACAGACTCACAGACTGACAGACTGACAGACTGACAGACTGACAGACTGACAGACTGACAGACTGACAGACTGACAGACTGACAGACTGACAGACTGACAGACTGACAGACTGACAGACTGACAGACTGACAGACTGATAGACTGACAGACTGACAGACTGATAGACTGACAGACAGACAGACTGACAGACTGACAGACTGACAGACTGACAGACTGACAGACTGACAGACTGACAGACTGACAGACTGACAGACTGACAGACTGACAGACTGACAGACTGACAGACTGACAGACTGACAGACTGACAGACTGACAGACTGACAGACTGACAGACTGACAGACTGACAGACTGACAGACTGACAGACTGACAGACTGACAGACTGACAGACTGACAGACTGACAGACTGACAGACTGACAGACTGACAGACTGACAGACTGACAGACTGACAGACTGACAGACTGACAGACTGACAGACTGACAGACTGACAGACTGACAGACTGACAGACTGACAGACTGACAGACTGACAGACTGACAGACTGACAGACTGACAGACTGACAGACTGACAGACTGACAGACTGACAGACTGACAGACTGACAGACTGACAGACTGACAGACTGACAGACTGACAGACTGACAGACTGACAGACTGACAGACTGACAGACTGACAGACTGACAGACTGACAGACTGACAGACTGACAGACTGACAGACTGACAGACTGACAGACTGACAGACTGACAGACTGACAGACTGACAGACTGACAGACTGACAGACTGACAGACTGACAGACTGACAGACTGACAGACTGACAGACTGACAGACTGACAGACTGACAGACTGACAGACTGACAGACTGACAGACTGACAGACTGACAGACTGACAGACTGACAGACTGACAGACTGACAGACTGACAGACTGACAGACTGACAGACTGACAGACTGACAGACTGAAAGACTGACAGACTGACAGACTGACAGACTGACAGACTGACAGACTGACAGACTGACAGACTGACAGACTGACAGACTGACAGACTGACAGACTGACAGACTGACAGACTGACAGACTGACAGACTGACAGACTGACAGACTGACACACTGACAGACTGACAGACTGACAGACTGACAGACTGACAGACTGACAGACTGACAGACTGACAGACTGACAGACTGACAGACTGACAGACTGACAGACTGACAGACTGACAGACTGACAGACTGACAGACTGACAGACTGACAGACTGACAGACTGACAGACTGACAGACTGACTGACTGACAGACTGACAGACTGACAGACTGACAGACTGACAGACTGACAGACTGACAGACTGACAGACTGACAGACTGACAGACTGACAGACTGACAGACTGACAGACTGACAGACTGACAGACTGACAGACTGACAGACTGACAGTCTGACAGACTGACAGACTGACAGACTGACAGACTGACAGACTGACAGACTGACAGACTGACAGACTGACAGACTGACAGACTGACAGACTGACAGACTGACAGACTGACAGACTGACAGACTGACAGACTGACAGACTGACAGACTGACAGACTGACAGACTGACAGACTGACAGACTGACAGACTGACAGACTGACAGACTGACAGACTGACAGACTGACAGACTGACAGACTGACAGACTGACAGACTGACAGACTGACAGACTGACAGACTGACAGACTGACAGACTGACAGACTGACATACTGACAGACTGACAGACTGACAGACTGACAGACTGACAGACTGACAGACTGACAGACTGACAGACTGACAGACTGACAGACTGACAGACTGACAGACTGACAGACTGACAGACTGACAGACTGACAGACTGACAGACTGACAGACTGACAGACTGACAGACTGACAGACTGACAGACTGACAGACTGACAGACTGACAGACTGACAGACTGACAGACTGACAGACTGACAGACTGACAGACTGAAAGACTGACAGACTGACAGACTGACAGACTGACAGACTGACAGACTGACAGACTGACAGACTGACAGACTGACAGACTGACAGACTGACAGACTGACAGACTGACAGACTGACAGACTGACAGACTGACAGACTGACAGACTGACAGACTGACAGACTGACAGACTGACAGACTGACAGACTAACTGACTGACAGACTGGCAGACTGACAGACTGACAGACTGACAGACTGACAGACTGACAGACTGACAGACTGACAGACTGACAGACTGACAGACTGACAGACTGACAGACTGACAGACTGACAGACTGACAGACTGACAGACTGACAGACTGACAGACTGACAGACTGACAGACACTGACAGACTGACAGACTGACAGACTGACAGACTGACAGACTGACAGACTGACAGACTGACAGACTGACAGACTGACAGACTGACAGACTGACAGACTGACAGACTGACAGACTGACAGACTGACAGACTGACAGACTGACAGACTGACAGACTGACAGACTGACAGACTGACAGACTGACAGACTGACAGACTGACAGACTGACTGACTGACAGACTGACAGACTGACAGACTGAAAGACTGACAGACTGACAGACTGACAGACTGACAGACTGACAGACTGACAGACTGACAGACTGACAGACTGACAGACTGACAGACTGACAGACTGACAGACTGACAGACTGACAGACTGACAGACTGACAGACTGACAGACTGACAGACTGACAGACTGACAGACTGACAGACTGACAGACTGACAGACTGACAGACTGACAGACTGACAGACTGACAGACTGACAGACTGACTGACTGACAGACTGACAGACTGACAGAGACTGACAGACTGACAGACTGACAGACTGACAGACCTGACAGACTGACAGACTGACAGACTGACAGACTGACAGACTGACAGACTGACAGACTGACAGACTGACAGACTGACAGACTGACAGACTGACAGACTGACAGACTGACAGACTGACAGACTGACAGACTGACAGACTGACAGACTGACAGACTGACAGACTGACAGACTGACAGACTGACAGACTGACAGACTGACAGACTGACAGACTGACAGACTGACAGACTGACAGACTGACAGACTGACAGACTGACAGACTGACAGACTGACAGACTGACAGACTGACAGACTGACAGACTGACAGACTGACAGACTGACAGACTGACAGACTGACAGACTGACAGACTGACAGACTGACAGACTGACAGACTGACAGACTGACAGACTGACAGACTGACAGACTGACAGACTGACAGACTGACAGACTGACAGACTGACAGACTGACAGACTGACAGACTGACAGACTGACAGACTGACAGACTGACAGACTGACAGACTGACAGACTGACAGACTGACAGACTGACAGACTGACAGACTGACAGACTGACAGACTGACAGACTGACAGACTGACAGACTGACAGACTGACAGACTGACAGACTGACAGACTGACAGACTGACAGACTGACAGACTGACAGACTGACAGACTGACAGACTGACAGACTGACAGACTGACAGACTGACAGACTGACAGACTGACAGACTGACAGACTGACAGACTGACAGACTGACAGACTGACAGACTGACAGACTGACAGACTGACAGACTGACAGACTGACAGACTGACAGACTGACAGACTGACAGACTGACAGACTGACAGACTGACAGACTGACAGACTGACAGGCTGACAGACTGACAGACTGACAGGCTGACAGACTGATACACTGACAGACGACAGACTGACAGACTGACAGACTGACAGACTGACAGACTGACAGACTGACAGACTGACAGACTGACAGACTGACAGACTGACAGACTGACAGACTGACAGACTGACTGACTGACAGACTGACAGACTGACAGGACTGACAGACTGACAGACTGACAGACTGACAGACTGACAGACTGACAGACTGACAGACTGACAGACTGACAGACTGACAGACTGACAGACTGACAGACTGACAGACTGACAGACAGACTGACAGACTGACAGACTGACAGACTGACAGACTGACAGACTGACAGACTGACAGACTGACAGACTGACAGACTGACAGACGACTGACAGACTGACAGACTGACAGACTGACAGACTGACAGACTGACAGACTGACAGACTGACACCTGACTGACAGACTGACAGACTGACAGACTGACAGACTGACAGACTGACAGACTGACAGACTGACAGACTGACAGACTGACAGACTGACAGACTGACAGACTGACAGACTGACAGGACTGACAGACTGACAGACTGACAGACTGACAGACTGACAGACTGACAGACTGACAGACTGACAGACTGACAGACTGACAGACTGACAGACTGACAGACTGACAGACTGACAGACTGACAGACTGACAGACTGACAGTCTGATAGACTGACAGACTGACAGACTGACAGACTGACAGACTGACAGACTGACAGACTGACAGACTGACAGACTGACAGACTGACAGACTGACAGACTGACAGACTGACAGACTGACAGACTGACAGACTGACAGACTGACAGACTAACAGACTGACAGACTGACCAGACTGACAGGCTGACAGACTGACAGACTGACAGACTGACAGACTGACAGACTGACAGACTGACAGACTGACAGACTGACAGACTGACAGACTGACAGACTGACAGACTGACAGACTGACAGACTGACAGACTGACAGACTGACAGACTGACAGACTGACAGACTGACAGACTGACAGACTGACAGACTGACAGACTGACAGACTGACAGACTGACAGACTGACAGACTGACAGACTGACAGACTGACAGACTGACAGACTGACAGACTGACAGACTGACAGACTGACAGACTGACAGACTGACAGACTGATAGACTGACAGACTGACAGACTGACAGACTGACAGACTGACAGACTGACAGACTGACAGACTGACAGACTGACAGACTGACAGACTAACAGACTGACAGACTAACAGACTGACAGACTGACAGACTGACAGACTGACAGACTGACAGACTGACAGACTGACAGACTGACAGACTGACAGACTGACAGACTGACAGACTGACAGACTGACAGACTGACAGACTGACAGACTGACAGACTGACAGACTGACAGGACTGACAGACTGACAGACTGACAGACTGACAGACTGACAGACTGACAGACTGACAGACTGACAGACTGACAGACTGACAGACTGACAGACTGACAGACTGACAGACTGACAGACTGACAGACTGACAGACTGACAGACTGACAGACTGACAGACTGACAGACTGACAGACTGACAGACTGACAGACTGACAGACTGACAGGCTGACAGACTGACAGACTGACAGACTGACAGACTGACAGACTGACAGACTGACAGACTGACAGACTGACAGACTGACAGACTGACAGACTGACAGACTGACAGACTGACAGACTGACAGACTGACAGACTGACAGACTGACAGACTGACAGACTGACTGACTGACAGACTGACAGACTGACAGACTGACAGACTGACAGACTGACAGACTGACAGACTGACAGACTGACAGACTGACAGACTGACAGACTGACAGACTGACAGACTGACAGACTGACAGACTGACAGACTGACAGACTGACAGACTGACAGACTGACAGACTGACAGACTGACAGACTGACAGACTGACAGACTGACAGACTGACAGACTGACAGACTGACAGACTGACAGACTGACAGACTGACAGACTGACAGACTGACAGACTGACAGACTGACAGACTGACAGACTGACAGGACTGACAGACTGACAGACTGACAGACTGACAGACTGACAGACTGACAGACTGACAGACTGACAGACTGACAGACTGACAGACTGACAGACTGACAGACTGACAGACTGACAGACTGACAGACTGACAGACTGACAGACTGACAGACTGACAGACTGACAGAGACTGACAGACTGACAGACTGACAGACTGACAGACTGACAGACTGACAGACTGACAGACTGACAGACTGACTGACAGACTGACAGACTGACAGACTGACAGACTGACAGACTGACAGACTGACAGACTGACAGACTGACAGACTGACAGACTGACAGACTGACAGACTGACAGACTGACAGACTGACAGACTGACAGACTGACAGACTGACAGACTGACAGACTGACAGACTGACAGACTGACAGACTGACAGACTGACAGACTGACAGACTGACAGACTGACAGACTGACAGACTGACAGACTGACAGACTGACAGACTGACAGACTGACAGACTGACAGACTGACAGACTGACAGGCTGACAGACTGACAGACTGACAGGCTGACAGACTGATACACTGACAGACTGACAGACTGACAGACTGACAGACTGACAGACTGACAGACTGACAGACTGACAGACTGACAGACTGACAGACTGACAGACTGACAGACTGACAGACTGACAGACTGACAGACTGACAGACTGACAGACTGACAGACTGACAGACTGACAGACTGACAGACTGACAGACTGACAGACTGAAAGACTGACAGGCTGACAGACTGACAGACTGACAGACTGACAGACTGACAGACTGACAGACTGACAGACTGACAGACTGACAGACTGACAGACTGACAGACTGACAGACTGACAGACTGACAGACTGACAGACTGACAGACTGACAGACTGACAGACTGACAGACTGACAGACTGACAGACTGACAGACTGACAGACTGACAGACTGACAGACTGACAGACTGACAGACTGACAGACTGACAGACTGACAGACTGACAGACTGACAGACTGACAGACTGACAGACTGACAGACCTGACAGACTGACAGACTGACAGACTGACAGACTGACAGACTGACAGACTGACAGACTGACAGACTGACAGACTGACAGACTGACAGACTGACAGACTGACAGACTGACAGACTGACAGACTGACAGACTGACAGACTGACAGACTGACAGACTGACAGACTGACAGACTGACAGACTGATAGACTGACAGACTGACAGACTGATAGACTGACAGACTGACAGACTGACAGACTGACAGACTGACAGACTGACAGACTGACAGACTGACAGACTGACAGACTGACAGACTGACAGACTGACAGACTGACAGACTGACAGACTGACAGACTGACAGACTGACAGACTGACAGACTGACAGACTGACAGACTGACAGACTGACAGACTGACAGACTGACCAGACTGACAGACTGACAGACTGACAGACTGACAGACTGACAGACTGACAGACTGACAGACTGACAGACTGACAGACTGACAGACTGACGACTGACAGACTGACAGACTGACAGACTGACAGACTGACAGACTGACAGACTGACAGACTGACAGACTGACAGACTGACAGACTGACAGACTGACAGACGACAGACTGACAGACTGACAGACTGACAGACTGACAGACTGACAGACTGACAACTGACAGACTGACAGACTGACAGACTGACAGACTGACAGACTGACAGACTGACAGACTGACAGACTGACAGACTGACAGACTGACAGACTGACAGACTGACAGACTGACAGACTGACAGACTGACAGACTGACAGACTGACAGACTGACAGACTGACAGACTGACAGACTGACAGACTGACAGACTGACAGACTGACAGACTGACAGATGACAGACTGACAGACTGACTGACTGACAGACTGACAGACTGACAGACTGACAGACTGACAGACTGACAGACTGACAGACTGACAGACTGACAGACTGACAGACTGACAGACTGACAGACTGACAGACTGACAGACTGACAGACTGACAGACTGACAGACTGACAGACTGACAGACTGACAGACTGACAGACTGACAGACTGACAGACTGACAGACTGACAGACTGACAGACTGACAGACTGACAGACTGACAGACAGACAGACTGACAGACTGACAGACTGACAGACTGACAGACTGACAGACTGACAGACTGACAGACTGACAGACTGACAGACTGACAGACTGACAGACTGACAGACTGACAGACTGACAGACTGACAGACTGACAGACTGACAGACTGACAGACGACAGACTGACAGACTGACAGACTGACAGACTGACAGACTGACAGACTGACAGACTGACAGACTGACAGACTGACAGACTGACAGACTGACAGACAGACAGACTGACAGACTGACAGACTGACAGACTGACAGACTGACAGACTGACAGACTGACAGACTGACAGACTGACAGACTGACAGACTGACAGACTGACAGACTGACAGACTGACAGACTGACAGACTGACAGGACTGACAGACTGACAGACTGACAGACCTGGACAGACCTGACAGACTGACAGACTGACAGACTGACAGACTGACGAAGACTGACAGACTGACAGACTGACAGACTGACAGACTGACAGACTGACAGAACTGACAGACTGACAGACTGACAGACTGACAGACTGACAGACTGACAGACTGACAGACTGACAGACTGACAGACTGACAACTGACAGACTGACAGACTGACAGACTGACAGACTGACAGACTGACAGACAGCTGACAGGACTGACAGACTGACAGACTGACAGACTGACAGACTGACAGACTGACAGACTGACAGACTGACAGACTGACAGACTGACAGACTGACAGACTGACAGACTGACAGACTGACAGACTGACAGACTGACAGACTGACAGACTGACAGACTGACAGACTGACAGACTGACAGACTGACAGACTGACAAGACTGACAGACTGACAGACTGACAGACTGACAGACTGACAGACTGACAGACTGACAGACTGACAGACTGACAGACTGACAGACTGACAGACTGACAGACTGACAGACTGACAGACTGACAGACTGACAGACTGACAGACTGAACAGACTGACAGACTGACAGACTGACAGACTGACAGACTGACAGACTGACAGACTGACAGACTGACAGACTGACAGACTGACAGACTGACAGACTGACAGACTGACAGACTGATAGACTGACAGACTGACAGACTGACAGACTGACAGACTGACAGACTGACAGACTGACAGACTGACAGACTGACAGACTGACAGACTGACAGACTGACAGACGACAGACTGACAGACTGACAGACTGACAGACTGACAGACAGACTGACAGACTGACAGACTGACAGACTGACAGACTGACAGACTGACAGACTGACAGACTGACAGACTGACAGACTGACAGACTGACAGGACTGACAGACTGACAGACTGACAGACTGACAGACTGACAGACTGACAGACTGACAGACTGACAGACTGACAGACTGACAGACTGACAGACTGAGACAGACAGACTGACAGACTGACAGACTGACAGACTGACAGACTGACAGACTGACAGACTGACAGACTGACAGACTGATAGACTAACAGACTAACAGACTAACAGACTGACAGACTAACAGACTGACAGACTGACAGACTGACAGACTGACAGACTGACAGACTGACAGACTGACAGACTGACAGACTGACAGACTGACAGACTGACAGACTGACATACTGACAGACTGACAGACTGACAGACTGACAGACTGACAGACTGACAGACTGACAGACTGACAGACTGACAGACTGACAGACTGAGAGACTGACAGACTGACAGAATGACAGACTGACAGACTTGGACAGACTGACAGACTGACAGACTGACAGACTGACAGACTGACAGACTGACAGACTGACAGACTGACAGGACTGACAGACTGACAGGACTGACAGACTGACAGACTGACAGACTGACAGACTGACAGACTGACAGACTGACAGGACTGACAGACTGACAGACTGACAGACTGACAGACTGACAGACTGACAGACTGACAGACTGACAGACTGACAGACTGACAGACTGACAGACTGACAGACTGACAGACTGACAGACTGACAGACTGACAGACTGACAGACTGACAGACTGACAGACTGACAGACTGACAGACTGACAGACTGACAGACTGACAGACTGACAGACTGACAGACTGACAGACTGACAAACTGATAGACTGACAGACTGACAGACTGACAGACTGACAGACTGACAGACTGACAGACTGACAGACTGAAAGACTGACAGACTGACAGACTGACAGATTGACAGACTGACAGACTGACAGACTGACAGGACTGACAGACTGACAGACTGACAGACTGACAGACTGACATACTGACAGACTGACAGACTGACAGACTGACAGACTGAAAGACTGACAGACTGACAGACTGACAGATTGACAGACTGACAGACTGACAGACTGACAGACTGACAGACTGACAGACTGACAGACTGACAGACTGACAGACTGACAGACTGACAGACTGACAGACTGACATACTGACAGACTGACAGACTGACAGACTGACAGACTGACAGACTGACAGACTGACAGACTGACATACTGACAGACTGACAGACTGACAGACTGACAGACTGACAGGACTGACAGACTGACAGACTGACAGACTGACAGACTGACAGACTGACAGACTGACAGACTGACAGACTGGACATAATGACAGACTGACAGACTGACAGACTGACAGACTGACAGACTGACAGACTGACAGACTGACAGACTGACAGACTGACAGACTGACAGGACTGACAGACTGACAGACTGACAGACTGACAGACTGACAGACTGACAGACTGACAGACTGCCAGACTGACAGACTGACAGACTGACAGACTGACAGACTGACAGACTGACAGACTGACAGACTGACAGGACTGACAGACTGACAGACTGACAGACTGACAGACTGACAGACTGACAGACTGACAGACTGACAGACTGACAGACTGACAAACTGACAGACTGACAGACTGACAGACTGACAGACTGACAGACTGACAGACTGACATAGACTGACAGACTGACAGACTGACAGACTGACAGACTGACAGACTGACAGACTGACAGACTGACAGACTGACAGACTGACAGACTGACAGACTGACAGACTGACAGACTGACAGACTGACAGACTGACAGACTGACAGACTGACAGACTGACAGACTGACAGACTGACAGACTGACAGACTGACAGACTGACAGACTGACAGACTGACAGACTGACAGACTGACAGACTGACAGACTGACAGACTGACAGACTGACAGACTGACAGACTGACAGACTGACAGACTGACAGACTGACAGACTGACAGACTGACAGACTGACAAACTGACAGACTGACAGACTGACAGACTGACAGACTGACAGACTGAAAGACTGACAGACTAACAGACTGACAGACTGACAGACTGACAGACTGACAGACTGACAGACTGACAGACTGACAGACTGACAGACTGACAGACTGACAGACTGACAAACTGACAGACTGACAGACTAACAGAATGACAGACTGACAGACTGACAGACTGACAGACTGACAGACTGACAGACTGACAGACTGACAGACTGACAGACTGACAGACTGACAGACTGACAGACTGACAGACTGACAGACTGACAGACTGACAGACTGACAAACTGACAGACTGACAGACTGACAGACTGACAGACTGACAGACTGACAGACTGACAGACTGACAGACTGACAGACTAACAGACTGACAGACTGACAGACTGACAGACTGACAGACTGACAGACTGACAGACTGACAGACTGACAGACTGACAGACTGACAGACTGACAGACTGACAGACTGACAGACTGACAGACTGACAGACTGACAGACTGTCAGACTGACAGACTGACAGACTGACAGACTGACAGACTGACAGACTGACAGACTGACAGACTGACAGACTGACAGACTGACAGACTGACAGACTGACAGACTGACAGACTGACAGACTGACAGACTGACAGACTGACAGACTGACAGACTGACAGACTGACAGACTGACAGACTGACAGACTGACAGACTGACAGACTGACAGACTGACAGACTGACAGACTGACAGACTGACAGACTGACAGACTGACAGACTGACAGACTGACAGACTGACAGACTGACAGACTGACAGACTGACAGACTGACAGACTGACAGACTGACAGACTGACAGACTGACAGACTGACAGACTGACAGACTGACAGACTGACAGACTGACAGACTGACAGACTGACAGATTGACAGACTGACAGACTGACAGACTGACAGACTGACAGACTGACAGACTGACAGACGGACAAACTGACAGACTGACAGACTGACATTATATAGATTCCCATTTTTCTGTCAATTAAACATTTTATAGTTTTCCAAGAAATAGATCTTGCTAATAATAGGCATTTTTGTAAGTAGGATAAAGTTATCATTGAACGTTGTAAAAAGTATGAAATTCAATAATTATACAACCTCCAAACCATCAACAAGTGTTTTTTTCAAGCTTCCGTTCGGACACATAATTAACTCGCGCGCTTAGGAAAAGTATTCTTTGCAGAGGAATTTCGGGCGCCCATTCTCTCTCACAGTTATTTCTTGTAGTTTTTTTTTTTTGTTATTGGTGTCTTGGCTTATGTAATTTTTTATTCTCTGTTTTGCGAGCTTGCGTATGCAATACAGATAATATAAAAAAAAGTTTCTTAGAAATAATTTTTGTTTCTAGTAGATAGGTCTTGCATTGATTTGAGTGTGACGTAGTCAAGCGTATATAGCAGAATTTGATTTTTGGTTCAACTTTCAGCATGTTTTCTGGTTGCACATTGTATGAGGGGGGTGGAAAAAAGTTATAGTGTAAGTATAGAAAGGGGTAAATAGATGTAGGTATCGCAAATTCGCTGTAATTATATTTTGTTTTCTTGAATTTTGCTTGCGTTCCATCACTGTTGGTTATTGTTTTTTTGTGATTCTGTTCATAGTGAACTTTCTTTAGTTTAGTTTATTAGTTTCATCAATCAGAGATTACAATAATCATGTTACAGACTACATACAAATAAAAATATAAATAAGATTAAATACAAGTATAATTAACAACAACAATGCAGTAGGTACTTAAAATGAATTATTTAAAAAATTAAATACGAGTTTTTTTAAATTGACCCTAATAAAATAAAAGTTAAAATCAATTAAATTGGAGACAGGATTAGTAGTTAAAGGAAAAGACAGAAGTCATATAAAAAGGACGGTAGATGTACATGTATGTACATACTGTTTTTTTTTTGTCAACGCGTAGGTAGGTATACCAACTTATGGTAATTTGTGGTCACTTTGCATGGTGGGATCATTATTTGTGTTTTAGGTACATACGTATGTACATATGTAGGAAGAGTTTTTTCTTCTCCTTTGTTTCAATGTGCTATAAAATGACCTTAAACTCACGTTCTGAAAGAGGAGAAAATTTATAAATGCTTGTTCGTTTCAATTTGAGATAATTTGAATTCGTGGTTCCTTCTATGAGGTTCAATTTTAAAAATCGGAAAATTTATTTTTGTTGAAGAAGTAAAGTGAATTTACAATTTAGCTTAACTTATTTTAACTTACATAAATTTCAAATTGTGTATTAATATTCGTGTTTTGATTGCAAATCACTTGACAAATAAGTGAATATCATCTATAACTTTTTAAGAGTTAGGTATAGGAGAAATTATTTTGGAGTTGTGTTTTGTGCTCCGGTGAATTTATTTGTCACATTCATACTCGTATATTTAAAACAACCCCTTTTGCATAGGTAGATATAATGGCTTCAAAGAAGACGGCATTTATGTATGGAAAAAAGGAAACACAAAAACCGATTTAAAAAAAAAGGTAAGCAATTAGATAAAATGTTATTATAGGTATTACTACGTTTTTATTTTTAAATGACATTATTTCGTTGAAAATTTCCAAATTCGGTACCAAATCCCTTTTTTTCCATAATTATCATAAAATTAAGGTAGGAAGTTTAGTATTTATTAAAAAAAACCGAATCAAATTATATTTTGATTGAATTAAAATTTTAAAAAGAAACAAAAACACTAATTATGCCATGTTACACTTATGTGTAAATCCAGAAATTCCGTATTTTCTTTTCTTTTTAAATAAAGTTGTTTTAGTGAATCGTTTTGTATACATACGAGTACCTATATCAAATAACGAAAAAAACTCAAATAGGTACATGGCAATGTGTTAAAAATTTGAAATTTGTTTCCCGTTTGTCTTATCTTAAAAACATTTCGATTGGTGTTAAGTAGGATTTTAATTGTCAGTGGTATATTCTGGAAACGTTTCATATTATTAATAACAAAAACAGTATGAATCGTAAATAAGACAGTCAAAACATCTAATCGGTTTATTGCTCAGAAACCAATTTCGAATTTGTGTCAATATTTTGAAAGCGGAAAAAGATTTATGGAAATACAAAGAAGACGTTTTTGGCACTTTTTGAAAAGAAAAATCTCCATAAATTGCACCAAAAAATTTAAAACATTTAGATATAGTTCCGATTGCTGTTTTGGGAAGTAGGTATATTATTTTACAAATAATACCCTCTTTGGTAAGGTAGGTATTCGAAATTTAATACATTTGTCAGTTGAGAGCAATTTTTGAATATACAACTTTTTTCTAAATTTAATTTCCTACATCAAAAAAGAACATCAGAGCCAATTATCCGTGTTCGAAAAGGAAATAGGTGCCTACCTATGGGCTCCTTTTATTTATTTTTTAATACCTACATATCTTGAAAAGTAAGACTTACGACGTCTCCAAAAAAGTAATTTAGATTTTTGCAATAAATAAAGTAGATACCTACATACCTACCTACCTATGTGACAATTAAATAAAATGCACGACTGGATCGTACAATCTTGTTCTTGTGGCTAACAACTTTAGTGTAACTCACTGACGCTGTTGGTAGGTAGTTAGTCTATTATATGTAGTATCCTTTGCAGATTTAAAGCCCATGTAGGTAATATTACCTTGATTCTTAGTATAATGAATTGTCGAATGCATTATTCAAGGAATAGTTAAATAGGTACCTACAAATGTTTATTTAAATGGATTTTAATAATGTAAATTAGGAGGGTAATAATGTAAATTTGTACAGGTACATACATGTATATAATGAAAGTTAATAGTGTATAGGTGGGAAAAAATCGTTTTTAAACTTATTTAAACTGCCAAAATCATCACTTTGATCCGTTTTTCGAAAAAAAGAAGAACGCCATTAGATGCCACGTATCTATGAAAATTTTATAAAAAAAATATCTCGAAAATTGTGGGTCGGGTTTTGATGAAATCCTGTTTTTTATTTTTCGTTTTCTGAAAACAAAATTCTTTTGAAATTTTGGTATGCAATTTTTTAGATACTATTAATGTTCATGTGAATATAAAATTTAAAATTATTTTTTTTTGATTAGTTTTAAAATTATTGATTTTTCAAAAAAAAAAATTATTAAATTATTTTAATTAAAAAAAAAGTTATTCAAAATTTTGATATGCAAAAATAATTAAGCTAGTTAGATCTTCTCAGACATAAAGTTTGACAGAAATCAAATGTACCGTTACCGAGAAAGCCAAACATTAAAAAAACCGTTATATGAAAGGTACCGTTAATAGACTTTTTCTGTAAACTTGGTTCATATCACATAATAACTATTACCAACAAAAAAATTCTCAAAAATTTTTATCTAAATCTTTGAAGCCGTTTTAGAGAAAAATAAGATTTTCCTTCAATGTCATATGGCAGGTACCGTTATATTTAGGCCTAAAAATAAAATTTCAATTTCCCCTCCGAGGAATGCCAAAGACTGACAGATTGACAGACTGACAGACTGACAGACTGACAGACTGACAGACTGACAGACTGACAGACTGACAGACTGACAGACTGACAGACTGACAGACTGACAGACTGACAGACTGACAGACTGACAGACTGACAGACTGACAGACTGACAGACTGACAGACTGACAGACTGACAGACTGACAGACTGACAGACTGACAGACTGACAGACTGACAGACTGACAGACTGACAGACTGACAGACTGACAGACTGACAGACTGACAGACTGACAGACTGACAGACTGACAGACTGACAGACTGACAGACTGACAGACTGACAGACTGACAGACTGACAGACTGACAGACTGACAGACTGACAGACTGACAGACTGACAGACTGACAGACTGACAGACTGACAGACTGACAGACTGACAGACTGACAGACTGACAGACTGACAGACTGACAGACTGACAGACTGACAGACTGACAGACTGACAGACTGACAGACTGACAGACTGACAGACTGACAGACTGACAGACTGACAGACTGACAGACTGACAGACTGACAGACTGACAGACTGACAGACTGACAGACTGACAGACTGACAGACTGACAGACTGACAGACTGACAGACTGACAGACTGACAGACTGACAGACTGACAGACTGACAGACTGACAGACTGACAGACTGACAGACTGACAGACTGACAGACTGACAGACTGACAGACTGACAGACTGACAGACTGACAGACTGACAGACTGACAGACTGACAGACTGACAGACTGACAGACTGACAGACTGACAGACTGACAGACTGACAGACTGACAGACTGACAGACTGACAGACTGACAGACTGACAGACTGACAGACTGACAGACTGACAGACTGACAGACTGACAGACTGACAGACTGACAGACTGACAGACTGACAGACTGACAGACTGACAGACTGACAGACTGACAGACTGACAGACTGACAGACTGACAGACTGACAGACTGACAGACTGACAGACTGACAGACTGACAGACTGACAGACTGACAGACTGACAGACTGACAGACTGACAGACTGACAGACTGACAGACTGACAGACTGACAGACTGACAGACTGACAGACTGACAGACTGACAGACTGACAGACTGACAGACTGACAGACTGACAGACTGACAGACTGACAGACTGACAGACTGACAGACTGACAGACTGACAGACTGACAGACTGACAGACTGACAGACTGACAGACTGACAGACTGACAGACTGACAGACTGACAGACTGACAGACTGACAGACTGACAGACTGACAGACTGACAGACTGACAGACTGACAGACTGACAGACTGACAGACTGACAGACTGACAGACTGACAGACTGACAGACTGACAGACTGACAGACTGACAGACTGACAGACTGACAGACTGACAGACTGACAGACTGACAGACTGACAGACTGACAGACTGACAGACTGACAGACTGACAGACTGACAGACTGACAGACTGACAGACTGACAGACTGACAGACTGACAGACTGACAGACTGACAGACTGACAGACTGACAGACTGACAGACTGACAGACTGACAGACTGACAGACTGACAGACTGACAGACTGACAGACTGACAGACTGACAGACTGACAGACTGACAGACTGACAGACTGACAGACTGACAGACTGACAGACTGACAGACTGACAGACTGACAGACTGACAGACTGACAGACTGACAGACTGACAGACTGACAGACTGACAGACTGACAGACTGACAGACTGACAGACTGACAGACTGACAGACTGACAGACTGACAGACTGACAGACTGACAGACTGACAGACTGACAGACTGACAGACTGACAGACTGACAGACTGACAGACTGACAGACTGACAGACTGACAGACTGACAGACTGACAGACTGACAGACTGACAGACTGACAGACTGACAGACTGACAGACTGACAGACTGACAGACTGACAGACTGACAGACTGACAGACTGACAGACTGACAGACTGACAGACTGACAGACTGACAGACTGACAGACTGACAGACTGACAGACTGACAGACTGACAGACTGACAGACTGACAGACTGACAGACTGACAGACTGACAGACTGACAGACTGACAGACTGACAGACTGACAGACTGACAGACTGACAGACTGACAGACTGACAGACTGACAGACTGACAGACTGACAGACTGACAGACTGACAGACTGACAGACTGACAGACTGACAGACTGACAGACTGACAGACTGACAGACTGACAGACTGACAGACTGACAGACTGACAGACTGACAGACTGACAGACTGACAGACTGACAGACTGACAGACTGACAGACTGACAGACTGACAGACTGACAGACTGACAGACTGACAGACTGACAGACTGACAGACTGACAGACTGACAGACTGACAGACTGACAGACTGACAGACTGACAGACTGACAGACTGACAGACTGACAGACTGACAGACTGACAGACTGACAGACTGACAGACTGACAGACTGACAGACTGACAGACTGACAGACTGACAGACTGACAGACTGACAGACTGACAGACTGACAGACTGACAGACTGACAGACTGACAGACTGACAGACTGACAGACTGACAGACTGACAGACTGACAGACTGACAGACTGACAGACTGACAGACTGACAGACTGACAGACTGACAGACTGACAGACTGACAGACTGACAGACTGACAGACTGACAGACTGACAGACTGACAGACTGACAGACTGACAGACTGACAGACTGACAGACTGACAGACTGACAGACTGACAGACTGACAGACTGACAGACTGACAGACTGACAGACTGACAGACTGACAGACTGACAGACTGACAGACTGACAGACTGACTGACGACTGACAGACTGACAGACTGACAGACTGACAGACTGACAGACTGACAGACTGACAGACTGACAGACTGACAGACTGACAGACTGACAGACTGACAGACTGACAGACTGACAGACTGACAGACTGACAGACTGACAGACTGACAGACTGACAGACTGACAGACTGACAGACTGACAGACTGACAGACTGACAGACTGACAGACTGACAGACTGACAGACTGACAGACTGACAGACTGACAGACTGACAGACTGACAGACTGACAGACTGACAGACTGACAGACTGACAGACTGACAGACTGACAGACTGACAGACTGACAGACTGACAGACTGACAGACTGACAGACTGACAGACTGACAGACTGACAGACTGACAGACTGACAGACTGACAGACTGACAGACTGACAGACTGACAGACTGACAGACTGACAGACTGACAGACTGACAGACTGACAGACTGACAGACTGACAGACTGACAGACTGACAGACTGACAGACTGACAGACTGACAGACTGACAGACTGACAGACTGACAGACTGACAGACTGACAGACTGACAGACTGACAGACTGACAGACTGACAGACTGACAGACTGACAGACTGACAGACTGACAGACTGACAGACTGACAGACTGACAGACTGACAGACTGACAGACTGACAGACTGACAGACTGACAGACTGACAGACTGACAGACTGACAGACTGACAGACTGACAGACTGACAGACTGACAGACTGACAGACTGACAGACTGACAGACTGACAGACTGACAGACTGACAGACTGACAGACTGACAGACTGACAGACTGACAGACTGACAGACTGACAGACTGACAGACTGACAGACTGACAGACTGACAGACTGACAGACTGACAGACTGACAGACTGACAGACTGACAGACTGACAGACTGACAGACTGACAGACTGACAGACTGACAGACTGACAGACTGACAGACTGACAGACTGACAGACTGACAGACTGACAGACTGACAGACTGACAGACTGACAGACTGACAGACTGACAGACTGACAGACTGACAGACTGACAGACTGACAGACTGACAGACTGACAGACTGACAGACTGACAGACTGACAGACTGACAGACTGACAGACTGACAGACTGACAGACTGACAGACTGACAGACTGACAGACTGACAGACTGACAGACTGACAGACTGACAGACTGACAGACTGACAGACTGACAGACTGACAGACTGACAGACTGACAGACTGACAGACTGACAGACTGACAGACTGACAGACTGACAGACTGACAGACTGACAGACTGACAGACTGACAGACTGACAGACTGACAGACTGACAGACTGACAGACTGACAGACTGACAGACTGACAGACTGACAGACTGACAGACTGACAGACTGACAGACTGACAGACTGACAGACTGACAGACTGACAGACTGACAGACTGACAGACTGACAGACTGACAGACTGACAGACTGACAGACTGACAGACTGACAGACTGACAGACTGACAGACTGACAGACTGACAGACTGACAGACTGACAGACTGACAGACTGACAGACTGACAGACTGACAGACTGACAGACTGACAGACTGACAGACTGACAGACTGACAGACTGACAGACTGACAGACTGACAGACTGACAGACTGACAGACTGACAGACTGACAGACTGACAGACTGACAGACTGACAGACTGACAGACTGACAGACTGACAGACTGACAGACTGACAGACTGACAGACTGACAGACTGACAGACTGACAGACTGACAGACTGACAGACTGACAGACTGACAGACTGACAGACTGACAGACTGACAGACTGACAGACTGACAGACTGACAGACTGACAGACTGACAGACTGACAGACTGACAGACTGACAGACTGACAGACTGACAGACTGACAGACTGACAGACTGACAGACTGACAGACTGACAGACTGACAGACTGACAGACTGACAGACTGACAGACTGACAGACTGACAGACTGACAGACTGACAGACTGACAGACTGACAGACTGACAGACTGACAGACTGACAGACTGACAGACTGACAGACTGACAGACTGACAGACTGACAGACTGACAGACTGACAGACTGACAGACTGACAGACTGACAGACTGACAGACTGACAGACTGACAGACTGACAGACTGACAGACTGACAGACTGACAGACTGACAGACTGACAGACTGACAGACTGACAGACTGACAGACTGACAGACTGACAGACTGACAGACTGACAGACTGACAGACTGACAGACTGACAGACTGACAGACTGACAGACTGACAGACTGACAGACTGACAGACTGACAGACTGACAGACTGACAGACTGACAGACTGACAGACTGACAGACTGACAGACTGACAGACTGACAGACTGACAGACTGACAGACTGACAGACTGACAGACTGACAGACTGACAGACTGACAGACTGACAGACTGACAGACTGACAGACTGACAGACTGACAGACTGACAGACTGACAGACTGACAGACTGACAGACTGACAGACTGACAGACTGACAGACTGACAGACTGACAGACTGACAGACTGACAGACTGACAGACTGACAGACTGACAGACTGACAGACTGACAGACTGACAGACTGACAGACTGACAGACTGACAGACTGACAGACTGACAGACTGACAGACTGACAGACTGACAGACTGACAGACTGACAGACTGACAGACTGACAGACTGACAGACTGACAGACTGACAGACTGACAGACTGACAGACTGACAGACTGACAGACTGACAGACTGACAGACTGACAGACTGACAGACTGACAGACTGACAGACTGACAGACTGACAGACTGACAGACTGACAGACTGACAGACTGACAGACTGACAGACTGACAGACTGACAGACTGACAGACTGACAGACTGACAGACTGACAGACTGACAGACTGACAGACTGACAGACTGACAGACTGACAGACTGACAGACTGACAGACTGACAGACTGACAGACTGACAGACTGACAGACTGACAGACTGACAGACTGACAGACTGACAGACTGACAGACTGACAGACTGACAGACTGACAGACTGACAGACTGACAGACTGACAGACTGACAGACTGACAGACTGACAGACTGACAGACTGACAGACTGACAGACTGACAGACTGACAGACTGACAGACTGACAGACTGACAGACTGACAGACTGACAGACTGACAGACTGACAGACTGACAGACTGACAGACTGACAGACTGACAGACTGACAGACTGACAGACTGACAGACTGACAGACTGACAGACTGACAGACTGACAGACTGACAGACTGACAGACTGACAGACTGACAGACTGACAGACTGACAGACTGACAGACTGACAGACTGACAGACTGACAGACTGACAGACTGACAGACTGACAGACTGACAGACTGACAGACTGACAGACTGACAGACTGACAGACTGACAGACTGACAGACTGACAGACTGACAGACTGACAGACTGACAGACTGACAGACTGACAGACTGACAGACTGACAGACTGACAGACTGACAGACTGACAGACTGACAGACTGACAGACTGACAGACTGACAGACTGACAGACTGACAGACTGACAGACTGACAGACTGACAGACTGACAGACTGACAGACTGACAGACTGACAGACTGACAGACTGACAGACTGACAGACTGACAGACTGACAGACTGACAGACTGACAGACTGACAGACTGACAGACTGACAGACTGACAGACTGACAGACTGACAGACTGACAGACTGACAGACTGACAGACTGACAGACTGACAGACTGACAGACTGACAGACTGACAGACTGACAGACTGACAGACTGACAGACTGACAGACTGACAGACTGACAGACTGACAGACTGACAGACTGACAGACTGACAGACTGACAGACTGACAGACTGACAGACTGACAGACTGACAGACTGACAGACTGACAGACTGACAGACTGACAGACTGACAGACTGACAGACTGACAGACTGACAGACTGACAGACTGACAGACTGACAGACTGACAGACTGACAGACTGACAGACTGACAGACTGACAGACTGACAGACTGACAGACTGACAGACTGACAGACTGACAGACTGACAGACTGACAGACTGACAGACTGACAGACTGACAGACTGACAGACTGACAGACTGACAGACTGACAGACTGACAGACTGACAGACTGACAGACTGACAGACTGACAGACTGACAGACTGACAGACTGACAGACTGACAGACTGACAGACTGACAGACTGACAGACTGACAGACTGACAGACTGACAGACTGACAGACTGACAGACTGACAGACTGACAGACTGACAGACTGACAGACTGACAGACTGACAGACTGACAGACTGACAGACTGACAGACTGACAGACTGACAGACTGACAGACTGACAGACTGACAGACTGACAGACTGACAGACTGACAGACTGACAGACTGACAGACTGACAGACTGACAGACTGACAGACTGACAGACTGACAGACTGACAGACTGACAGACTGACAGACTGACAGACTGACAGACTGACAGACTGACAGACTGACAGACTGACAGACTGACAGACTGACAGACTGACAGACTGACAGACTGACAGACTGACAGACTGACAGACTGACAGACTGACAGACTGACAGACTGACAGACTGACAGACTGACAGACTGACAGACTGACAGACTGACAGACTGACAGACTGACAGACTGACAGACTGACAGACTGACAGACTGACAGACTGACAGACTGACAGACTGACAGACTGACAGACTGACAGACTGACAGACTGACAGACTGACAGACTGACAGACTGACAGACTGACAGACTGACAGACTGACAGACTGACAGACTGACAGACTGACAGACTGACAGACTGACAGACTGACAGACTGACAGACTGACAGACTGACAGACTGACAGACTGACAGACTGACAGACTGACAGACTGACAGACTGACAGACTGACAGACTGACAGACTGACAGACTGACAGACTGACAGACTGACAGACTGACAGACTGACAGACTGACAGACTGACAGACTGACAGACTGACAGACTGACAGACTGACAGACTGACAGACTGACAGACTGACAGACTGACAGACTGACAGACTGACAGACTGACAGACTGACAGACTGACAGACTGACAGACTGACAGACTGACAGACTGACAGACTGACAGACTGACAGACTGACAGACTGACAGACTGACAGACTGACAGACTGACAGACTGACAGACTGACAGACTGACAGACTGACAGACTGACAGACTGACAGACTGACAGACTGACAGACTGACAGACTGACAGACTGACAGACTGACAGACTGACAGACTGACAGACTGACAGACTGACAGACTGACAGACTGACAGACTGACAGACTGACAGACTGACAGACTGACAGACTGACAGACTGACAGACTGACAGACTGACAGACTGACAGACTGACAGACTGACAGACTGACAGACTGACAGACTGACAGACTGACAGACTGACAGACTGACAGACTGACAGACTGACAGACTGACAGACTGACAGACTGACAGACTGACAGACTGACAGACTGACAGACTGACAGACTGACAGACTGACAGACTGACAGACTGACAGACTGACAGACTGACAGACTGACAGACTGACAGACTGACAGACTGACAGACTGACAGACTGACAGACTGACAGACTGACAGACTGACAGACTGACAGACTGACAGACTGACAGACTGACAGACTGAGGATGACAGATCTGACAGACTGACAGAAATGACAGACTGATCCAGACTGACAGATGACAGTGTTGACTGACAGACTGACAGACTGACAGACTGACAGACTGACAGACTGACAGACTGACAGACTGACAGACTGACAGACTGACAGACTGACAGACTGACAGACTGACAGACTGACAGACAGACTGACAGACCTGACAGACTGACAGACTGACAGACTGACAGACTGACAGACTGACAGACTGACAGACTGACAGACTGACAGACTGACAGGACTGACAGACTGACAGGACTGACAGACTGACAGACTGACAGACTGACAGACTGACCAGACTGAACAGACTGACAGACTGACCAGACTGACCGACTGAACAGACTGACAGACTGACAGACTGACAGGACTGACAGACTGACAGACTGACAGACTGACAGACTGACAGACTGACAGACTGACAGACTGACAGACTGACAGACTGACAGACTGACAGACTGACAGACTGACAGACTGACAGACTGACAGACTGACAGACTGACAGACTGACAGACTGACAGACTGACCAGATTCGACAGACTGACAGACTGACAGACTGACAGACTGACAGACTGACAGACTGACAGACTGACAGACTGACAGACTGACAGACTGACAGACTGACAGACTGACAGACTGACAGACTGACAGACTGACAGACTGACAGACTGACAGACTGACAGACTGACAGACTGACAGACTGACAGACTGACAGACTGACAGACTGACAGACGACAGACTGACAGACTGACAGACTGACAGACTGACAGACTGACAGACTGACAGACTGACAGACTGACAGACTGACCGACTGACAGACTGACAGACTGACAGACTGGGACAGACTGACAGACTGACAGACTGACAGACTGACAGACTGACAGACTGACAGACTGACAGACTGACAGATGACAGACTGACAGACTGACAGACTGACAGACTGACAGACTGACCAGACTGACAGACTGACAGACTGACAGACTGACAGACTGACAGACTGACAGACTGACAGACAGACAGACTGAAAGACTGACAGACTACAGACTGACAGACTGACAGACTGACAGACTGACAGACTGACAGACTGACAGACTGACAGACTGACAGACTGACAGACTGACAAGACTGACAGACAGACAGACTGACAGACTGACAGACTGACAGACTGACAGACTGACAGACTGACAGACTGACAGACTGACAGACTGACAGACTGACAGACTGACAGACTGACAGACTGACAGACTGACAGACTGACAGACTGACAGACTGACAGACTGACAGACTGACAGACTGACAGACTGACAGACTGACAGACTGACAGACTGACAGACTGACAGACAGACAGACTGACAGACTGACAGACTGACAGACTGACAGACTGACAGACTGACAGACTGACAGACTGACAGACTGACAGACCGACAGACTGACAGACTGACAGACTGACAGACTGACAGACTGACAGACTGACAGACTGACAGACTGACAGACAGACTGACAGACTGACAGACTGACCAGACTGACAGACTGACAGACTGACAGACTGACAGACTGACAGACCTGACAGACTGACAGACTGACAGACTGACAGACTGACAGACTGACAGACTGACAGACTGACAGACTGGACAGACTGACAAGCTGACAGACTGACAGACTGACAGACTGACAGACTGACAGACTGACAGACTGACAGACTGACAGACTGACGACTGACAGACTGACAGACTGACAGACTACAGACTGACACTAGACTGACAGACTGACAGACTGAAAGACTGACAGACGGTCAGACTGACAGACTGACAGGACTGACAGACTGACAGACTGACAGACTGACAGACTGACAGACTGACAGACTGACAGACTGACAGACTGACACTGACAGGACTGACAGACTGACAGACTGACAGACTGACAGACTGACAGACTGACAGACTGACAGACTGACAGACTGACAGACTGACAGACTGACAGACTGACAGACGGACAGACTGACAGACTGACAGACTGACAGACTGACAGACTGACAGACTGACAACTGACAGACTGACAGACTGAACAGACTGACAGACTGACAGACTGACAGACTGACAGACTGACAGACTGACCGACTGACAGACTGACAGACTGACAGACTGACAGACTGACAGACTGACAGACTGACAGACTGACAGACTGACAGACTGACAGACTGACAGACTGACGACAGACTGACAGACGACAGACTGACAGACTGACAGACTGACCAGACAGACAGACTGACAGACTGACAGACTGACAGACTGACAGACTGACAGACTGACAGACTGACAGACTGACAGACTGACAGACTGACAGACTGACAGGACTGACAGACTGACAGACTGACAGACTGACAGACTGACAGGACTGACAGACTGACAGACTGACAGACTGGACAGACTGACAGACGACAGACTGACAGACTGACAGACTGACAGACTGACAGACTGACAGACTGACAGACTGACAGACTGACAGACTGACAGACTGACAGACTGACAGACTGACAGACTGACAGACTGACAGACTGACAGACTGACAGACTGACAGACTGACAGACTGACAGACTGACAGACGGAGACTGACAGACTGACAGACTGACAGACTGACAGACTGACAGACTGACAGGACTGACAGACTGACAGACTGACAGACTGACAGACTGACAGACTGACACGACTGACAGACTGACAGACTGACAGACTGACAGACTGACAGACTGACAGACTGACAACTGACAGACTGACAGACTGACAGACTGACAGACTGACAGACTGACAGACTGACAGACTGACAGACTGACAGACTGACAGACTGACAGACTGACAGACTGACAGACTGACAGACTGACAGACTGACAGACCTGAGCTGACAGACTGACAGACTGACAGACTGACAGACTGACAGACTGACAGACTGACAGACTGACAGACTGACAGACTGAAGACTGACAGACTGACAGACTGACAGACTGACAGACTGACAGACTGACAGGACTGACAGACTGACAGAACTGACAGCCTGACAGACTGACAGACTGACAGACTGACAGACTGACAGACTGACAGACTGACAGACTGACAGACTGACAGACTGACAGACTGACAGACTGACAGACTGACAGACTGACAGACTGACAGACTGACAGACTGACAGACTGACAGACTGACAGACTGACAGACTGACAGACTGACAGACTGACAGACTGACAGACTGACAGAACTGACAGACTGACAGACTGACAGACTGACAGACTGACAGACTGACAGACTGACAGACTGACAGACTGACAGACTGACAGACTGACAGACTGACAGACTGACGACAGACTGACAGACTGACAGACTGACAGACTGACAGACTGACAGACTGACAGCCTGACAGGACTGACAGACTGACAGACTGACAGACTGACAGACTGACAGACTGACAGACTGACAGACTGACAGACTGACAGACTGACAGACTGACAGACTGACAGACTGACAGACTGACAGACTGACAGACTGACAGACGACAGACGACAGACTGGACAGACGACTGACAGACTACAGCCTGACAGACTGACAGACTGACAGACTGACAGACTGACAGACTGACAGACTGACAGACTGACAGACTGACAGACTGACAGACTGACAGACTGACAGACTGACAGACTGACAGATGACAGAGACAGACTGACAGACTGACAGGACTGACAGACTGACAGACTGACAGACTGACAGACTGACAGACTGACAGACTGACAGACTGACAGACTGACAGACTGACAGACTGACAGACCGATGACAGACTGACAGACTGACAGACTGACAGACTGACAGACTGACAGACTGACAGACTGACAGACTGACAGACTGACAGACTGACAGACTAGACAGACTGACAGACTGACAGACTGACAGACTGACAGACTGACAGACTGACAGACTGACAGACTGACAGACTGACAGACTGACAGACTGACAGACTGACAGACCAGACTGACAGACTGACAGACTGACAGACTGACAGACTGACAGACTGACAGACTGACAGACTGACAGACTGACAGACTGACAGACTGACAGACTGACAGACTGACAGACTGACAGGACTGACAGACTGACAGACTGACAGACTGACAGACTGACAGACTGACAGACTGACTCAGACTGACAGGACTGACAGACTGACAGACTGACAGACTGACAGACTGACAGACTGACAGACTGACAGACTGACAGACTGACAGACTGACAGACTGACAGACTGACAGACTGACAGACTGACAGACTGACAGACTGACAGACTGACAGACTGAGACGACAGACTGACAGACTGACAGACTGACAGACTGACAGACTGACAGACTGACAGACTGACAGACTGACAGACTGACAGACTGACAGACTGACAGACTGACAGACTGACAGACTGACAGACTGAAGACTGACAGACTGACAGACTGACAGACTGACAGACTGACAGACTGACAGACTGACAGACTGACAGACTGACAGACTGACAGACTGACAGACTGACAGACTGACAGACTGACAGATGACAGACTGACAGACTGACAGACTGAAGACTGACAGACTGACAGACTGACAGACTGACAGACTGACAGACTGACAGACTGACAGACTGACAGACTGGACAGACTGACAGACTGACAGACTGACAGACTGACAGACTGACAGACTGACAGACTGACAGACTGACAGACTGACAGACTGACAGACTGACAGACTGACAGACTGACAGACTGACAGACTGACAGACTGACAGACTGACAGACTGACAGACTGACAGACTGACAGACTGAAGACTGACAGACTGACAGGACTGACAGACTGACAGACTGACAGACTGACAGCTGACTGACAGACTGACAGACTGACAGACTGACAGACTGACAGACTGACAGACTGACAGACTGACCAGACTGACAGACTGACAGACTGACAACTGACAGACTGACAGACTGACAGACTGACAGACTGACAGACTCAGACTGACAGACTGACAGACTGACAGACTGACAGACTGACAGACTGACAGACTGACAGACTGACAGACTGACCAGACTGACAGACTGACGAGACTGACAGACTGACAGACTGACAGACTGACAGACTGACAGACTGACAGACTGACAGACTGACAGACTGACAGACTGACAGACTGACAGACTGACAGACTGACAGACTGACAGACTGACAGACTGACAGACTGACCAGACTGACAGACTGACAGACTGACAGACTGACAGACTGACAGACTGACAGACTGACAGACTGACAGACTGACAGACTGACAGACTGACAGACTGACAGACTGACAGACTGACAGACTGACCAGACTGACAGACTCAGCTGACAGACTGACAGACTGACAGACTGACAGACTGACAGACTGACAGACTGACAGACTGACAGACTGACAGACTGACAGACTGACAGACTGACAGACTGACAGACTGACAGACTGACAGACTGACAGACTGACAGACTGACAGACTCAGACCAGACTGACAGACTGACAGACTGACAGACTGACAGACTGACAGACTGACAGACTGACAGACTGACAGACTGACAGACTGACAGACTGACAGACTGACAGACTGACAGACTGACAGACTGACAGACTGACAGACTGACAGACTGACAGACTGACAGACTGACAGACTGACAGACTGACAGACTGACAGACTGACTGACAGACAGACTGACAGACTGACAGACTGACAGACTGACAGACTGACAGACTGACAGACTGACAGACTGACAGACTGACAGACTGACAGACTGACAGACTGACAGACTACAGACTGACAGACTGACAGACTGACAGAACTGACAGACTGACAGACTGACAGACTGACAGACTGACAGACTGACAGACTGACAGACTGACAGACCTGACAGACTGACAGACTGACAGACTGACAGACTGACAGACTGACAGACTGACAGACTGACAGACTGACAGACTGACAGACTGACAGACTGACAGACTGACAGACTGACAGACTGACAGACTGACAGACTGACAGACTGACAGACTGACAGACTGACAGACTGACAGACCAGACTGACCAGACTGACAGACTGACAGACTGACAGACTGACAGACTGACAGACTGACAGACTGACAGACTGACAGACTGGACAGACTGACAGACTGACAGACTGACAGACTGACAGACTGACAACTGACAGACTATGACAGACTGACAGACTGACAGACTGACAGACAGACAGACTGACAGATCTGACAGACTGACAGACTGACAACAGACTGACGACTGACAGACTGACAGACTGACAGACTGACAGACTGACAGACTGACAGACTGACAGACTGACAGACTGACAGACTGACAGACTGACAGACTGACAGACTGACAGACTGACAGACTGACAGACTGACAGATGACAGGACTGACAGACTGACAGACTGACAGACTGACAGACTGACAGACTGACAGACTGACAGACTGACAGACTGACAGACTGACAGACTGACAGACTGACAGACTGACAGACTGACAGACTGACAGACTGACAGACTGACAGACTGACAGACTGACAGACTGACAGACTGACAGACTGACAGACTGACAGACTGACAGACTGACAGACTGACAGACTGACAGACTGACAGACTGACAGACTGACAGACTGACAGACTGACAGACTGACAGACTGACAGACTGACAGACTGACAGACTGACAGACTGACAGACTGACAGACTGACAGGACTGACAGACTGACAGACTGACAGACTGACAGACTGACAGACTGACAGACTGACAGACTGACAGACTGACAGACTGACAGACTGACAGACTGACAGACTGACAGACTGACAGACTGACAGACTGACAGACTGACAGACTGACAGACTGACAGACTGACAGACTGACAGACTGACAGACTGACAGACTGACAGACTGACAGACTGACAGACTGACAGACTGACAGACTGACAGACTGACAAGACAGACTGACAGACTGACAGACTGACAGACTGACAGACTGACAGACTGACAGACTGACAGACTGACAGACTGACAGACTGACAGACTGACAGACTGACAGACTGACAGACTGACAGACTGACAGACTGACAGACTGACAGACTGACAGACTGACAGACTGACAGACTGACAGACTGACAGACTGACAGACTGACAGACTGGACAGACTGACAGACTGACAGACTGACAGACTGACAGACTGACAGACTGACAGACTGACAGACTGACAGACTGACAGACTGACAGACTGACAGACTGACAGACTGACAGACTGACAGACTGACAGACTGACAGACTGACAGACTGACAGACTGACAGACTGACAGACTGACAGACTGACAGACTGACAGACTGACAGACTGACAGACTGACAGACTGACAGACTGACTGACAGACTGACAGACTGACAGACTGACAGACTGACAGACTGACAGACTGACAGACTGACAGACTGACAGACTGACAGACTGACAGACTGACAGACTGACAGACTGACAGACTGACAGACTGACAGACTGACAGACTGACAGACTGACAGACTGACAGACTGACAGACTGACAGACTGACAGACTGACAGACTGACAGACTGACAGACTGACAGACTGACAGACTGACAGACTGACAGACTGACAGACTGACAGACTGACAGACTGACAGACTGACAGACTGACTGACTGAAGACTGACAGACTGACAGACTGACAGACTGACAGACTGACAGACTGACAGACTGACAGACTGACAGACTGACAGACTGACAGACTGACAGACTGACAGACTGACAGACTGACAGACTGACAGACTGACAGACTGACAGACTGACAGACTGACAGACTGACAGACTGACAGACTGACAGACTGACAGACTGACAGACTGACAGACTGACAGACTGACAGACTGACAGACTGACAGACTGACAGACTGACAGACTGACAGACTGACAGACTGACAGACTGACAGACTGACAGACTGACAGACTGACAGACTGACAGACTGACAGACTGACAGACTGACAGACTGACAGACTGACAGACTGACAGACTGACAGACTGACAGACTGACAGACTGACAGACTGACAGACTGACAGACTGACAGACTGACAGACTGACAGACTGACAGACTGACAGACTGACAGACTGACAGACTGACAGACTGACAGACTGACAGACTGACAGACTGACAGACTGACAGACTGACAGACTGACAGACTGACAGACTGACAGACTGACAGACTGACAGACTGACAGACTGACAGACTGACAGACTGACAGACTGACAGACTGACAGACTGACAGACTGACAGACTGACAGACTGACAGACTGACAGACTGACAGACTGACAGACTGACAGACTGACAGACTGACAGACTGACAGACTGACAGACTGACAGACTGACAGACTGACAGACTGACAGACTGACAGACTGACAGACTGACAGACTGACAGACTGACAGACTGACAGACTGACAGACTGACAGACTGACAGACTGACAGACTGACAGACTGACAGACTGACAGACTGACAGACTGACAGACTGACAGACTGACAGACTGACAGACTGACAGACTGACAGACTGACAGACTGACAGACTGACAGACTGACAGACTGACAGACTGACAGACTGACAGACTGACAGACTGACAGACTGACAGACTGACAGACTGACAGACTGACAGACTGACAGACTGACAGACTGACAGACTGACAGACTGACAGACTGACAGACTGACAGACTGACAGACTGACAGACTGACAGACTGACAGACTGACAGACTGACAGACTGACAGACTGACAGACTGACAGACTGACAGACTGACAGACTGACAGACTGACAGACTGACAGACTGACAGACTGACAGACTGACAGACTGACAGACTGACAGACTGACAGACTGACAGACTGACAGACTGACAGACTGACAGACTGACAGACTGACAGACTGACAGACTGACAGACTGACAGACTGACAGACTGACAGACTGACAGACTGACAGACTGACAGACTGACAGACTGACAGACTGACAGACTGACAGACTGACAGACTGACAGACTGACAGACTGACAGACTGACAGACTGACAGACTGACAGACTGACAGACTGACAGACTGACAGACTGACAGACTGACAGACTGACAGACTGACAGACTGACAGACTGACAGACTGACAGACTGACAGACTGACAGACTGACAGACTGACAGACTGACAGACTGACAGACTGACAGACTGACAGACTGACAGACTGACAGACTGACAGACTGACAGACTGACAGACTGACAGACTGACAGACTGACAGACTGACAGACTGACAGACTGACAGACTGACAGACTGACAGACTGACAGACTGACAGACTGACAGACTGACAGACTGACAGACTGACAGACTGACAGACTGACAGACTGACAGACTGACAGACTGACAGACTGACAGACTGACAGACTGACAGACTGACAGACTGACAGACTGACAGACTGACAGACTGACAGACTGACAGACTGACAGACTGACAGACTGACAGACTGACAGACTGACAGACTGACAGACTGACAGACTGACAGACTGACAGACTGACAGACTGACAGACTGACAGACTGACAGACTGACAGACTGACAGACTGACAGACTGACAGACTGACAGACTGACAGACTGACAGACTGACAGACTGACAGACTGACAGACTGACAGACTGACAGACTGACAGACTGACAGACTGACAGACTGACAGACTGACAGACTGACAGACTGACAGACTGACAGACTGACAGACTGACAGACTGACAGACTGACAGACTGACAGACTGACAGACTGACAGACTGACAGACTGACAGACTGACAGACTGACAGACTGACAGACTGACAGACTGACAGACTGACAGACTGACAGACTGACAGACTGACAGACTGACAGACTGACAGACTGACAGACTGACAGACTGACAGACTGACAGACTGACAGACTGACAGACTGACAGACTGACAGACTGACAGACTGACAGACTGACAGACTGACAGACTGACAGACTGACAGACTGACAGACTGACAGACTGACAGACTGACAGACTGACAGACTGACAGACTGACAGACTGACAGACTGACAGACTGACAGACTGACAGACTGACAGACTGACAGACTGACAGACTGACAGACTGACAGACTGACAGACTGACAGACTGACAGACTGACAGACTGACAGACTGACAGACTGACAGACTGACAGACTGACAGACTGACAGACTGACAGACTGACAGACTGACAGACTGACAGACTGACAGACTGACAGACTGACAGACTGACAGACTGACAGACTGACAGACTGACAGACTGACAGACTGACAGACTGACAGACTGACAGACTGACAGACTGACAGACTGACAGACTGACAGACTGACAGACTGACAGACTGACAGACTGACAGACTGACAGACTGACAGACTGACAGACTGACAGACTGACAGACTGACAGACTGACAGACTGACAGACTGACAGACTGACAGACTGACAGACTGACAGACTGACAGACTGACAGACTGACAGACTGACAGACTGACAGACTGACAGACTGACAGACTGACAGACTGACAGACTGACAGACTGACAGACTGACAGACTGACAGACTGACAGACTGACAGACTGACAGACTGACAGACTGACAGACTGACAGACTGACAGACTGACAGACTGACAGACTGACAGACTGACAGACTGACAGACTGACAGACTGACAGACTGACAGACTGACAGACTGACAGACTGACAGACTGACAGACTGACAGACTGACAGACTGACAGACTGACAGACTGACAGACTGACAGACTGACAGACTGACAGACTGACAGACTGACAGACTGACAGACTGACAGACTGACAGACTGACAGACTGACAGACTGACAGACTGACAGACTGACAGACTGACAGACTGACAGACTGACAGACTGACAGACTGACAGACTGACAGACTGACAGACTGACAGACTGACAGACTGACAGACTGACAGACTGACAGACTGACAGACTGACAGACTGACAGACTGACAGACTGACAGACTGACAGACTGACAGACTGACAGACTGACAGACTGACAGACTGACAGACTGACAGACTGACAGACTGACAGACTGACAGACTGACAGACTGACAGACTGACAGACTGACAGACTGACAGACTGACAGACTGACAGACTGACAGACTGACAGACTGACAGACTGACAGACTGACAGACTGACAGACTGACAGACTGACAGACTGACAGACTGACAGACTGACAGACTGACAGACTGACAGACTGACAGACTGACAGACTGACAGACTGACAGACTGACAGACTGACAGACTGACAGACTGACAGACTGACAGACTGACAGACTGACAGACTGACAGACTGACAGACTGACAGACTGACAGACTGACAGACTGACAGACTGACAGACTGACAGACTGACAGACTGACAGACTGACAGACTGACAGACTGACAGACTGACAGACTGACAGACTGACAGACTGACAGACTGACAGACTGACAGACTGACAGACTGACAGACTGACAGACTGACAGACTGACAGACTGACAGACTGACAGACTGACAGACTGACAGACTGACAGACTGACAGACTGACAGACTGACAGACTGACAGACTGACAGACTGACAGACTGACAGACTGACAGACTGACAGACTGACAGACTGACAGACTGACAGACTGACAGACTGACAGACTGACAGACTGACAGACTGACAGACTGACAGACTGACAGACTGACAGACTGACAGACTGACAGACTGACAGACTGACAGACTGACAGACTGACAGACTGACAGACTGACAGACTGACAGACTGACAGACTGACAGACTGACAGACTGACAGACTGACAGACTGACAGACTGACAGACTGACAGACTGACAGACTGACAGACTGACAGACTGACAGACTGACAGACTGACAGACTGACAGACTGACAGACTGACAGACTGACAGACTGACAGACTGACAGACTGACAGACTGACAGACTGACAGACTGACAGACTGACAGACTGACAGACTGACAGACTGACAGACTGACAGACTGACAGACTGACAGACTGACAGACTGACAGACTGACAGACTGACAGACTGACAGACTGACAGACTGACAGACTGACAGACTGACAGACTGACAGACTGACAGACTGACAGACTGACAGACTGACAGACTGACAGACTGACAGACTGACAGACTGACAGACTGACAGACTGACAGACTGACAGACTGACAGACTGACAGACTGACAGACTGACAGACTGACAGACTGACAGACTGACAGACTGACAGACTGACAGACTGACAGACTGACAGACTGACAGACTGACAGACTGACAGACTGACAGACTGACAGACTGACAGACTGACAGACTGACAGACTGACAGACTGACAGACTGACAGACTGACAGACTGACAGACTGACAGACTGACAGACTGACAGACTGACAGACTGACAGACTGACAGACTGACAGACTGACAGACTGACAGACTGACAGACTGACAGACTGACAGACTGACAGACTGACAGACTGACAGACTGACAGACTGACAGACTGACAGACTGACAGACTGACAGACTGACAGACTGACAGACTGACAGACTGACAGACTGACAGACTGACAGACTGACAGACTGACAGACTGACAGACTGACAGACTGACAGACTGACAGACTGACAGACTGACAGACTGACAGACTGACAGACTGACAGACTGACAGACTGACAGACTGACAGACTGACAGACTGACAGACTGACAGACTGACAGACTGACAGACTGACAGACTGACAGACTGACAGACTGACAGACTGACAGACTGACAGACTGACAGACTGACAGACTGACAGACTGACAGACTGACAGACTGACAGACTGACAGACTGACAGACTGACAGACTGACAGACTGACAGACTGACAGACTGACAGACTGACAGACTGACAGACTGACAGACTGACAGACTGACAGACTGACAGACTGACAGACTGACAGACTGACAGACTGACAGACTGACAGACTGACAGACTGACAGACTGACAGACTGACAGACTGACAGACTGACAGACTGACAGACTGACAGACTGACAGACTGACAGACTGACAGACTGACAGACTGACAGACTGACAGACTGACAGACTGACAGACTGACAGACTGACAGACTGACAGACTGACAGACTGACAGACTGACAGACTGACAGACTGACAGACTGACAGACTGACAGACTGACAGACTGACAGACTGACAGACTGACAGACTGACAGACTGACAGACTGACAGACTGACAGACTGACAGACTGACAGACTGACAGACTGACAGACTGACAGACTGACAGACTGACAGACTGACAGACTGACAGACTGACAGACTGACAGACTGACAGACTGACAGACTGACAGACTGACAGACTGACAGACTGACAGACTGACAGACTGACAGACTGACAGACTGACAGACTGACAGACTGACAGACTGACAGACTGACAGACTGACAGACTGACAGACTGACAGACTGACAGACTGACAGACTGACAGACTGACAGACTGACAGACTGACAGACTGACAGACTGACAGACTGACAGACTGACAGACTGACAGACTGACAGACTGACAGACTGACAGACTGACAGACTGACAGACTGACAGACTGACAGACTGACAGACTGACAGACTGACAGACTGACAGACTGACAGACTGACAGACTGACAGACTGACAGACTGACAGACTGACAGACTGACAGACTGACAGACTGACAGACTGACAGACTGACAGACTGACAGACTGACAGACTGACAGACTGACAGACTGACAGACTGACAGACTGACAGACTGACAGACTGACAGACTGACAGACTGACAGACTGACAGACTGACAGACTGACAGACTGACAGACTGACAGACTGACAGACTGACAGACTGACAGACTGACAGACTGACAGACTGACAGACTGACAGACTGACAGACTGACAGACTGACAGACTGACAGACTGACAGACTGACAGACTGACAGACTGACAGACTGACAGACTGACAGACTGACAGACTGACAGACTGACAGACTGACAGACTGACAGACTGACAGACTGACAGACTGACAGACTGACAGACTGACAGACTGACAGACTGACAGACTGACAGACTGACAGACTGACAGACTGACAGACTGACAGACTGACAGACTGACAGACTGACAGACTGACAGACTGACAGACTGACAGACTGACAGACTGACAGACTGACAGACTGACAGACTGACAGACTGACAGACTGACAGACTGACAGACTGACAGACTGACAGACTGACAGACTGACAGACTGACAGACTGACAGACTGACAGACTGACAGACTGACAGACTGACAGACTGACAGACTGACAGACTGACAGACTGACAGACTGACAGACTGACAGACTGACAGACTGACAGACTGACAGACTGACAGACTGACAGACTGACAGACTGACAGACTGACAGACTGACAGACTGACAGACTGACAGACTGACAGACTGACAGACTGACAGACTGACAGACTGACAGACTGACAGACTGACAGACTGACAGACTGACAGACTGACAGACTGACAGACTGACAGACTGACAGACTGACAGACTGACAGACTGACAGACTGACAGACTGACAGACTGACAGACTGACAGACTGACAGACTGACAGACTGACAGACTGACAGACTGACAGACTGACAGACTGACAGACTGACAGACTGACAGACTGACAGACTGACAGACTGACAGACTGACAGACTGACAGACTGACAGACTGACAGACTGACAGACTGACAGACTGACAGACTGACAGACTGACAGACTGACAGACTGACAGACTGACAGACTGACAGACTGACAGACTGACAGACTGACAGACTGACAGACTGACAGACTGACAGACTGACAGACTGACAGACTGACAGACTGACAGACTGACAGACTGACAGACTGACAGACTGACAGACTGACAGACTGACAGACTGACAGACTGACAGACTGACAGACTGACAGACTGACAGACTGACAGACTGACAGACTGACAGACTGACAGACTGACAGACTGACAGACTGACAGACTGACAGACTGACAGACTGACAGACTGACAGACTGACAGACTGACAGACTGACAGACTGACAGACTGACAGACTGACAGACTGACAGACTGACAGACTGACAGACTGACAGACTGACAGACTGACAGACTGACAGACTGACAGACTGACAGACTGACAGACTGACAGACTGACAGACTGACAGACTGACAGACTGACAGACTGACAGACTGACAGACTGACAGACTGACAGACTGACAGACTGACAGACTGACAGACTGACAGACTGACAGACTGACAGACTGACAGACTGACAGACTGACAGACTGACAGACTGACAGACTGACAGACTGACAGACTGACAGACTGACAGACTGACAGACTGACAGACTGACAGACTGACAGACTGACAGACTGACAGACTGACAGACTGACAGACTGACAGACTGACAGACTGACAGACTGACAGACTGACAGACTGACAGACTGACAGACTGACAGACTGACAGACTGACAGACTGACAGACTGACAGACTGACAGACTGACAGACTGACAGACTGACAGACTGACAGACTGACAGACTGACAGACTGACAGACTGACAGACTGACAGACTGACAGACTGACAGACTGACAGACTGACAGACTGACA
Source organism: Philhelius pedissequus (assembly GCA_910595825.1). Classification (NCBI taxonomy): domain Eukaryota; kingdom Metazoa; phylum Arthropoda; class Insecta; order Diptera; family Syrphidae; genus Philhelius; species Philhelius pedissequus. Next base: position 113,014,499 of record OU343160.1, read on the forward strand.
GACTGACAGACTGACAGACTGACAGACTGACAGACTGACAGACTGACAGACTGACAGACTGACAGACTGACAGACTGACAGACTGACAGACTGACAGACTGACAGACTGACAGACTGACAGACTGACAGACTGACAGACTGACAGACTGACAGACTGACAGACTGACAGACTGACAGACTGACAGACTGACAGACTGACAGACTGACAGACTGACAGACTGACAGACTGACAGACTGACAGACTGACAGACTGACAGACTGACAGACTGACAGACTGACAGACTGACAGACTGACAGACTGACAGACTGACAGACTGACAGACTGACAGACTGACAGACTGACAGACTGACAGACTGACAGACTGACAGACTGACAGACTGACAGACTGACAGACTGACAGACTGACAGACTGACAGACTGACAGACTGACAGACTGACAGACTGACAGACTGACAGACTGACAGACTGACAGACTGACAGACTGACAGACTGACAGACTGACAGACTGACAGACTGACAGACTGACAGACTGACAGACTGACAGACTGACAGACTGACAGACTGACAGACTGACAGACTGACAGACTGACAGACTGACAGACTGACAGACTGACAGACTGACAGACTGACAGACTGACAGACTGACAGACTGACAGACTGACAGACTGACAGACTGACAGACTGACAGACTGACAGACTGACAGACTGACAGACTGACAGACTGACAGACTGACAGACTGACAGACTGACAGACTGACAGACTGACAGACTGACAGACTGACAGACTGACAGACTGACAGACTGACAGACTGACAGACTGACAGACTGACAGACTGACAGACTGACAGACTGACAGACTGACAGACTGACAGACTGACAGACTGACAGACTGACAGACTGACAGACTGACAGACTGACAGACTGACAGACTGACAGACTGACAGACTGACAGACTGACAGACTGACAGACTGACAGACTGACAGACTGACAGACTGACAGACTGACAGACTGACAGACTGACAGACTGACAGACTGACAGACTGACAGACTGACAGACTGACAGACTGACAGACTGACAGACTGACAGACTGACAGACTGACAGACTGACAGACTGACAGACTGACAGACTGACAGACTGACAGACTGACAGACTGACAGACTGACAGACTGACAGACTGACAGACTGACAGACTGACAGACTGACAGACTGACAGACTGACAGACTGACAGACTGACAGACTGACAGACTGACAGACTGACAGACTGACAGACTGACAGACTGACAGACTGACAGACTGACAGACTGACAGACTGACAGACTGACAGACTGACAGACTGACAGACTGACAGACTGACAGACTGACAGACTGACAGACTGACAGACTGACAGACTGACAGACTGACAGACTGACAGACTGACAGACTGACAGACTGACAGACTGACAGACTGACAGACTGACAGACTGACAGACTGACAGACTGACAGACTGACAGACTGACAGACTGACAGACTGACAGACTGACAGACTGACAGACTGACAGACTGACAGACTGACAGACTGACAGACTGACAGACTGACAGACTGACAGACTGACAGACTGACAGACTGACAGACTGACAGACTGACAGACTGACAGACTGACAGACTGACAGACTGACAGACTGACAGACTGACAGACTGACAGACTGACAGACTGACAGACTGACAGACTGACAGACTGACAGACTGACAGACTGACAGACTGACAGACTGACAGACTGACAGACTGACAGACTGACAGACTGACAGACTGACAGACTGACAGACTGACAGACTGACAGACTGACAGACTGACAGACTGACAGACTGACAGACTGACAGACTGACAGACTGACAGACTGACAGACTGACAGACTGACAGACTGACAGACTGACAGACTGACAGACTGACAGACTGACAGACTGACAGACTGACAGACTGACAGACTGACAGACTGACAGACTGACAGACTGACAGACTGACAGACTGACAGACTGACAGACTGACAGACTGACAGACTGACAGACTGACAGACTGACAGACTGACAGACTGACAGACTGACAGACTGACAGACTGACAGACTGACAGACTGACAGACTGACAGACTGACAGACTGACAGACTGACAGACTGACAGACTGACAGACTGACAGACTGACAGACTGACAGACTGACAGACTGACAGACTGACAGACTGACAGACTGACAGACTGACAGACTGACAGACTGACAGACTGACAGACTGACAGACTGACAGACTGACAGACTGACAGACTGACAGACTGACAGACTGACAGACTGACAGACTGACAGACTGACAGACTGACAGACTGACAGACTGACAGACTGACAGACTGACAGACTGACAGACTGACAGACTGACAGACTGACAGACTGACAGACTGACAGACTGACAGACTGACAGACTGACAGACTGACAGACTGACAGACTGACAGACTGACAGACTGACAGACTGACAGACTGACAGACTGACAGACTGACAGACTGACAGACTGACAGACTGACAGACTGACAGACTGACAGACTGACAGACTGACAGACTGACAGACTGACAGACTGACAGACTGACAGACTGACAGACTGACAGACTGACAGACTGACAGACTGACAGACTGACAGACTGACAGACTGACAGACTGACAGACTGACAGACTGACAGACTGACAGACTGACAGACTGACAGACTGACAGACTGACAGACTGACAGACTGACAGACTGACAGACTGACAGACTGACAGACTGACAGACTGACAGACTGACAGACTGACAGACTGACAGACTGACAGACTGACAGACTGACAGACTGACAGACTGACAGACTGACAGACTGACAGACTGACAGACTGACAGACTGACAGACTGACAGACTGACAGACTGACAGACTGACAGACTGACAGACTGACAGACTGACAGACTGACAGACTGACAGACTGACAGACTGACAGACTGACAGACTGACAGACTGACAGACTGACAGACTGACAGACTGACAGACTGACAGACTGACAGACTGACAGACTGACAGACTGACAGACTGACAGACTGACAGACTGACAGACTGACAGACTGACAGACTGACAGACTGACAGACTGACAGACTGACAGACTGACAGACTGACAGACTGACAGACTGACAGACTGACAGACTGACAGACTGACAGACTGACAGACTGACAGACTGACAGACTGACAGACTGACAGACTGACAGACTGACAGACTGACAGACTGACAGACTGACAGACTGACAGACTGACAGACTGACAGACTGACAGACTGACAGACTGACAGACTGACAGACTGACAGACTGACAGACTGACAGACTGACAGACTGACAGACTGACAGACTGACAGACTGACAGACTGACAGACTGACAGACTGACAGACTGACAGACTGACAGACTGACAGACTGACAGACTGACAGACTGACAGACTGACAGACTGACAGACTGACAGACTGACAGACTGACAGACTGACAGACTGACAGACTGACAGACTGACAGACTGACAGACTGACAGACTGACAGACTGACAGACTGACAGACTGACAGACTGACAGACTGACAGACTGACAGACTGACAGACTGACAGACTGACAGACTGACAGACTGACAGACTGACAGACTGACAGACTGACAGACTGACAGACTGACAGACTGACAGACTGACAGACTGACAGACTGACAGACTGACAGACTGACAGACTGACAGACTGACAGACTGACAGACTGACAGACTGACAGACTGACAGACTGACAGACTGACAGACTGACAGACTGACAGACTGACAGACTGACAGACTGACAGACTGACAGACTGACAGACTGACAGACTGACAGACTGACAGACTGACAGACTGACAGACTGACAGACTGACAGACTGACAGACTGACAGACTGACAGACTGACAGACTGACAGACTGACAGACTGACAGACTGACAGACTGACAGACTGACAGACTGACAGACTGACAGACTGACAGACTGACAGACTGACAGACTGACAGACTGACAGACTGACAGACTGACAGACTGACAGACTGACAGACTGACAGACTGACAGACTGACAGACTGACAGACTGACAGACTGACAGACTGACAGACTGACAGACTGACAGACTGACAGACTGACAGACTGACAGACTGACAGACTGACAGACTGACAGACTGACAGACTGACAGACTGACAGACTGACAGACTGACAGACTGACAGACTGACAGACTGACAGACTGACAGACTGACAGACTGACAGACTGACAGACTGACAGACTGACAGACACTGACAGACTGACAGACTGACAGACTGACAGACTGACAGACTGACAGACTGACAGACTGACACGGACAGACAGACAGACTGACAGACTGACAGACTGACAGACTGACAGACTGACAGACTGACAGACTGACAGACTGACAGACTGACAGACTGACAGACTGACAGACTGACAGACTGACAGACTGACAGACTGACAGACTGACAGACTGACAGACTGACAGACTGACAGACTGACAGACTGACAGACTGACAGACTGACAGACTGACAGACTGACAGACTGACAGACTGACAGACTGACAGACTGACAGACTGACAGACTGACAGACTGACAGACTGACAGACTGACAGACTGACAGACTGACAGACTGACAGACTGACAGACTGACAGACTGACAGACTGACAGACTGACAGACTGACAGACTGACAGACTGACAGACTGACAGACTGACAGACTGACAGACTGACAGACTGACAGACTGACAGACTGACAGACTGACAGACTGACAGACTGACAGACTGACAGACTGACAGACTGACAGACTGACAGACTGACAGACTGACAGACTGACAGACTGACAGACTGACAGACTGACAGACTGACAGACTGACAGACTGACAGACTGACAGACTGACAGACTGACAGACTGACAGACTGACAGACTGACAGACTGACAGACTGACAGACTGACAGACTGACAGACTGACAGACTGACAGACTGACAGACTGACAGACTGACAGACTGACAGACTGACAGACTGACAGACTGACAGACTGACAGACTGACAGACTGACAGACTGACAGACTGACAGACTGACAGACTGACAGACTGACAGACTGACAGACTGACAGACTGACAGACTGACAGACTGACAGACTGACAGACTGACAGACTGACAGACTGACAGACTGACAGACTGACAGACTGACAGACTGACAGACTGACAGACTGACAGACTGACAGACTGACAGACTGACAGACTGACAGACTGACAGACTGACAGACTGACAGACTGACAGACTGACAGACTGACAGACTGACAGACTGACAGACTGACAGACTGACAGACTGACAGACTGACAGACTGACAGACTGACAGACTGACAGACTGACAGACTGACAGACTGACAGACTGACAGACTGACAGACTGACAGACTGACAGACTGACAGACTGACAGACTGACAGACTGACAGACTGACAGACTGACAGACTGACAGACTGACAGACTGACAGACTGACAGACTGACAGACTGACAGACTGACAGACTGACAGACTGACAGACTGACAGACTGACAGACTGACAGACTGACAGACTGACAGACTGACAGACTGACAGACTGACAGACTGACAGACTGACAGACTGACAGACTGACAGACTGACAGACTGACAGACTGACAGACTGACAGACTGACAGACTGACAGACTGACAGACTGACAGACTGACAGACTGACAGACTGACAGACTGACAGACTGACAGACTGACAGACTGACAGACTGACAGACTGACAGACTGACAGACTGACAGACTGACAGACTGACAGACTGACAGACTGACAGACTGACAGACTGACAGACTGACAGACTGACAGACTGACAGACTGACAGACTGACAGACTGACAGACTGACAGACTGACAGACTGACAGACTGACAGACTGACAGACTGACAGACTGACAGACTGACAGACTGACAGACTGACAGACTGACAGACTGACAGACTGACAGACTGACAGACTGACAGACTGACAGACTGACAGACTGACAGACTGACAGACTGACAGACTGACAGACTGACAGACTGACAGACTGACAGACTGACAGACTGACAGACTGACAGACTGACAGACTGACAGACTGACAGACTGACAGACTGACAGACTGACAGACTGACAGACTGACAGACTGACAGACTGACAGACTGACAGACTGACAGACTGACAGACTGACAGACTGACAGACTGACAGACTGACAGACTGACAGACTGACAGACTGACAGACTGACAGACTGACAGACTGACAGACTGACAGACTGACAGACTGACAGACTGACAGACTGACAGACTGACAGACTGACAGACTGACAGACTGACAGACTGACAGACTGACAGACTGACAGACTGACAGACTGACAGACTGACAGACTGACAGACTGACAGACTGACAGACTGACAGACTGACAGACTGACAGACTGACAGACTGACAGACTGACAGACTGACAGACTGACAGACTGACAGACTGACAGACTGACAGACTGACAGACTGACAGACTGACAGACTGACAGACTGACAGACTGACAGACTGACAGACTGACAGACTGACAGACTGACAGACTGACAGACTGACAGACTGACAGACTGACAGACTGACAGACTGACAGACTGACAGACTGACAGACTGACAGACTGACAGACTGACAGACTGACAGACTGACAGACTGACAGACTGACAGACTGACAGACTGACAGACTGACAGACTGACAGACTGACAGACTGACAGACTGACAGACTGACAGACTGACAGACTGACAGACTGACAGACTGACAGACTGACAGACTGACAGACTGACAGACTGACAGACTGACAGACTGACAGACTGACAGACTGACAGACTGACAGACTGACAGACTGACAGACTGACAGACTGACAGACTGACAGACTGACAGACTGACAGACTGACAGACTGACAGACTGACAGACTGACAGACTGACAGACTGACAGACTGACAGACTGACAGACTGACAGACTGACAGACTGACAGACTGACAGACTGACAGACTGACAGACTGACAGACTGACAGACTGACAGACTGACAGACTGACAGACTGACAGACTGACAGACTGACAGACTGACAGACTGACAGACTGACAGACTGACAGACTGACAGACTGACAGACTGACAGACTGACAGACTGACAGACTGACAGACTGACAGACTGACAGACTGACAGACTGACAGACTGACAGACTGACAGACTGACAGACTGACAGACTGACAGACTGACAGACTGACAGACTGACAGACTGACAGACTGACAGACTGACAGACTGACAGACTGACAGACTGACAGACTGACAGACTGACAGACTGACAGACTGACAGACTGACAGACTGACAGACTGACAGACTGACAGACTGACAGACTGACAGACTGACAGACTGACAGACTGACAGACTGACAGACTGACAGACTGACAGACTGACAGACTGACAGACTGACAGACTGACAGACTGACAGACTGACAGACTGACAGACTGACAGACTGACAGACTGACAGACTGACAGACTGACAGACTGACAGACTGACAGACTGACAGACTGACAGACTGACAGACTGACAGACTGACAGACTGACAGACTGACAGACTGACAGACTGACAGACTGACAGACTGACAGACTGACAGACTGACAGACTGACAGACTGACAGACTGACAGACTGACAGACTGACAGACTGACAGACTGACAGACTGACAGACTGACAGACTGACAGACTGACAGACTGACAGACTGACAGACTGACAGACTGACAGACTGACAGACTGACAGACTGACAGACTGACAGACTGACAGACTGACAGACTGACAGACTGACAGACTGACAGACTGACAGACTGACAGACTGACAGACTGACAGACTGACAGACTGACAGACTGACAGACTGACAGACTGACAGACTGACAGACTGACAGACTGACAGACTGACAGACTGACAGACTGACAGACTGACAGACTGACAGACTGACAGACTGACAGACTGACAGACTGACAGACTGACAGACTGACAGACTGACAGACTGACAGACTGACAGACTGACAGACTGACAGACTGACAGACTGACAGACTGACAGACTGACAGACTGACAGACTGACAGACTGACAGACTGACAGACTGACAGACTGACAGACTGACAGACTGACAGACTGACAGACTGACAGACTGACAGACTGACAGACTGACAGACTGACAGACTGACAGACTGACAGACTGACAGACTGACAGACTGACAGACTGACAGACTGACAGACTGACAGACTGACAGACTGACAGACTGACAGACTGACAGACTGACAGACTGACAGACTGACAGACTGACAGACTGACAGACTGACAGACTGACAGACTGACAGACTGACAGACTGACAGACTGACAGACTGACAGACTGACAGACTGACAGACTGACAGACTGACAGACTGACAGACTGACAGACTGACAGACTGACAGACTGACAGACTGACAGACTGACAGACTGACAGACTGACAGACTGACAGACTGACAGACTGACAGACTGACAGACTGACAGACTGACAGACTGACAGACTGACAGACTGACAGACTGACAGACTGACAGACTGACAGACTGACAGACTGACAGACTGACAGACTGACAGACTGACAGACTGACAGACTGACAGACTGACAGACTGACAGACTGACAGACTGACAGACTGACAGACTGACAGACTGACAGACTGACAGACTGACAGACTGACAGACTGACAGACTGACAGACTGACAGACTGACAGACTGACAGACTGACAGACTGACAGACTGACAGACTGACAGACTGACAGACTGACAGACTGACAGACTGACAGACTGACAGACTGACAGACTGACAGACTGACAGACTGACAGACTGACAGACTGACAGACTGACAGACTGACAGACTGACAGACTGACAGACTGACAGACTGACAGACTGACAGAAGACAGACTGACAGACTGACAGACTGACAGACTGACAGACTGACAGACAGACTGACAGACTGACAGACTGACAGACTGACAGACTGACAGACTGACAGACTGACAGACTGACAGACTGACAGACTGACAGACTGACAGACTGACAGACTGACAGACTGACAGACTGACAGACTGACAGACTGACAGACTGACAGACTGACAGACTGACAGACTGACAGACTGACAGACTGACAGACTGACAGACTGACAGACTGACAGACTGACAGACTGACAGACTGACAGACTGACAGACTGACAGACTGACAGACTGACAGACTGACAGACTGACAGACTGACAGACTGACAGACTGACAGACTGACAGACTGACAGACTGACAGACTGACAGACTGACAGACTGACAGACTGACAGACTGACAGACTGACAGACTGACAGACTGACAGACTGACAGACTGACAGACTGACAGACTGACAGACTGACAGACTGACAGACTGACAGACTGACAGACTGACAGACTGACAGACTGACAGACTGACAGACTGACAGACTGACAGACTGACAGACTGACAGACTGACAGACTGACAGACTGACAGACTGACAGACTGACAGACTGACAGACTGACAGACTGACAGACTGACAGACTGACAGACTGACAGACTGACAGACTGACAGACTGACAGACTGACAGACTGACAGACTGACAGACTGACAGACTGACAGACTGACAGACTGACAGACTGACAGACTGACAGACTGACAGACTGACAGACTGACAGACTGACAGACTGACAGACTGACAGACTGACAGACTGACAGACTGACAGACTGACAGACTGACAGACTGACAGACTGACAGACTGACAGACTGACAGACTGACAGACTGACAGACTGACAGACTGACAGACTGACAGACTGACAGACTGACAGACTGACAGACTGACAGACTGACAGACTGACAGACTGACAGACTGACAGACTGACAGACTGACAGACTGACAGACTGACAGACTGACAGACTGACAGACTGACAGACTGACAGACTGACAGACTGACAGACTGACAGACTGACAGACTGACAGACTGACAGACTGACAGACTGACAGACTGACAGACTGACAGACTGACAGACTGACAGACTGACAGACTGACAGACTGACAGACTGACAGACTGACAGACTGACAGACTGACAGACTGACAGACTGACAGACTGACAGACTGACAGACTGACAGACTGACAGACTGACAGACTGACAGACTGACAGACTGACAGACTGACAGACTGACAGACTGACAGACTGACAGACTGACAGACTGACAGACTGACAGACTGACAGACTGACAGACTGACAGACTGACAGACTGACAGACTGACAGACTGACAGACTGACAGACTGACAGACTGACAGACTGACAGACTGACAGACTGACAGACTGACAGACTGACAGACTGACAGACTGACAGACTGACAGACTGACAGACTGACAGACTGACAGACTGACAGACTGACAGACTGACAGACTGACAGACTGACAGACTGACAGACTGACAGACTGACAGACTGACAGACTGACAGACTGACAGACTGACAGACTGACAGACTGACAGACTGACAGACTGACAGACTGACAGACTGACAGACTGACAGACTGACAGACTGACAGACTGACAGACTGACAGACTGACAGACTGACAGACTGACAGACTGACAGACTGACAGACTGACAGACTGACAGACTGACAGACTGACAGACTGACAGACTGACAGACTGACAGACTGACAGACTGACAGACTGACAGACTGACAGACTGACAGACTGACAGACTGACAGACTGACAGACTGACAGACTGACAGACTGACAGACTGACAGACTGACAGACTGACAGACTGACAGACTGACAGACTGACAGACTGACAGACTGACAGACTGACAGACTGACAGACTGACAGACTGACAGACTGACAGACTGACAGACTGACAGACTGACAGACTGACAGACTGACAGACTGACAGACTGACAGACTGACAGACTGACAGACTGACAGACTGACAGACTGACAGACTGACAGACTGACAGACTGACAGACTGACAGACTGACAGACTGACAGACTGACAGACTGACAGACTGACAGACTGACAGACTGACAGACTGACAGACTGACAGACTGACAGACTGACAGACTGACAGACTGACAGACTGACAGACTGACAGACTGACAGACTGACAGACTGACAGACTGACAGACTGACAGACTGACAGACTGACAGACTGACAGACTGACAGACTGACAGACTGACAGACTGACAGACTGACAGACTGACAGACTGACAGACTGACAGACTGACAGACTGACAGACTGACAGACTGACAGACTGACAGACTGACAGACTGACAGACTGACAGACTGACAGACTGACAGACTGACAGACTGACAGACTGACAGACTGACAGACTGACAGACTGACAGACTGACAGACTGACAGACTGACAGACTGACAGACTGACAGACTGACAGACTGACAGACTGACAGACTGACAGACTGACAGACTGACAGACTGACAGACTGACAGACTGACAGACTGACAGACTGACAGACTGACAGACTGACAGACTGACAGACTGACAGACTGACAGACTGACAGACTGACAGACTGACAGACTGACAGACTGACAGACTGACAGACTGACAGACTGACAGACTGACAGACTGACAGACTGACAGACTGACAGACTGACAGACTGACAGACTGACAGACTGACAGACTGACAGACTGACAGACTGACAGACTGACAGACTGACAGACTGACAGACTGACAGACTGACAGACTGACAGACTGACAGACTGACAGACTGACAGACTGACAGACTGACAGACTGACAGACTGACAGACTGACAGACTGACAGACTGACAGACTGACAGACTGACAGACTGACAGACTGACAGACTGACAGACTGACAGACTGACAGACTGACAGACTGACAGACTGACAGACTGACAGACTGACAGACTGACAGACTGACAGACTGACAGACTGACAGACTGACAGACTGACAGACTGACAGACTGACAGACTGACAGACTGACAGACTGACAGACTGACAGACTGACAGACTGACAGACTGACAGACTGACAGACTGACAGACTGACAGACTGACAGACTGACAGACTGACAGACTGACAGACTGACAGACTGACAGACTGACAGACTGACAGACTGACAGACTGACAGACTGACAGACTGACAGACTGACAGACTGACAGACTGACAGACTGACAGACTGACAGACTGACAGACTGACAGACTGACAGACTGACAGACTGACAGACTGACAGACTGACAGACTGACAGACTGACAGACTGACAGACTGACAGACTGACAGACTGACAGACTGACAGACTGACAGACTGACAGACTGACAGACTGACAGACTGACAGACTGACAGACTGACAGACTGACAGACTGACAGACTGACAGACTGACAGACTGACAGACTGACAGACTGACAGACTGACAGACTGACAGACTGACAGACTGACAGACTGACAGACTGACAGACTGACAGACTGACAGACTGACAGACTGACAGACTGACAGACTGACAGACTGACAGACTGACAGACTGACAGACTGACAGACTGACAGACTGACAGACTGACAGACTGACAGACTGACAGACTGACAGACTGACAGACTGACAGACTGACAGACTGACAGACTGACAGACTGACAGACTGACAGACTGACAGACTGACAGACTGACAGACTGACAGACTGACAGACTGACAGACTGACAGACTGACAGACTGACAGACTGACAGACTGACAGACTGACAGACTGACAGACTGACAGACTGACAGACTGACAGACTGACAGACTGACAGACTGACAGACTGACAGACTGACAGACTGACAGACTGACAGACTGACAGACTGACAGACTGACAGACTGACAGACTGACAGACTGACAGACTGACAGACTGACAGACTGACAGACTGACAGACTGACAGACTGACAGACTGACAGACTGACAGACTGACAGACTGACAGACTGACAGACTGACAGACTGACAGACTGACAGACTGACAGACTGACAGACTGACAGACTGACAGACTGACAGACTGACAGACTGACAGACTGACAGACTGACAGACTGACAGACTGACAGACTGACAGACTGACAGACTGACAGACTGACAGACTGACAGACTGACAGACTGACAGACTGACAGACTGACAGACTGACAGACTGACAGACTGACAGACTGACAGACTGACAGACTGACAGACTGACAGACTGACAGACTGACAGACTGACAGACTGACAGACTGACAGACTGACAGACTGACAGACTGACAGACTGACAGACTGACAGACTGACAGACTGACAGACTGACAGACTGACAGACTGACAGACTGACAGACTGACAGACTGACAGACTGACAGACTGACAGACTGACAGACTGACAGACTGACAGACTGACAGACTGACAGACTGACAGACTGACAGACTGACAGACTGACAGACTGACAGACTGACAGACTGACAGACTGACAGACTGACAGACTGACAGACTGACAGACTGACAGACTGACAGACTGACAGACTGACAGACTGACAGACTGACAGACTGACAGACTGACAGACTGACAGACTGACAGACTGACAGACTGACAGACTGACAGACTGACAGACTGACAGACTGACAGACTGACAGACTGACAGACTGACAGACTGACAGACTGACAGACTGACAGACTGACAGACTGACAGACTGACAGACTGACAGACTGACAGACTGACAGACTGACAGACTGACAGACTGACAGACTGACAGACTGACAGACTGACAGACTGACAGACTGACAGACTGACAGACTGACAGACTGACAGACTGACAGACTGACAGACTGACAGACTGACAGACTGACAGACTGACAGACTGACAGACTGACAGACTGACAGACTGACAGACTGACAGACTGACAGACTGACAGACTGACAGACTGACAGACTGACAGACTGACAGACTGACAGACTGACAGACTGACAGACTGACAGACTGACAGACTGACAGACTGACAGACTGACAGACTGACAGACTGACAGACTGACAGACTGACAGACTGACAGACTGACAGACTGACAGACTGACAGACTGACAGACTGACAGACTGACAGACTGACAGACTGACAGACTGACAGACTGACAGACTGACAGACTGACAGACTGACAGACTGACAGACTGACAGACTGACAGACTGACAGACTGACAGACTGACAGACTGACAGACTGACAGACTGACAGACTGACAGACTGACAGACTGACAGACTGACAGACTGACAGACTGACAGACTGACAGACTGACAGACTGACAGACTGACAGACTGACAGACTGACAGACTGACAGACTGACAGACTGACAGACTGACAGACTGACAGACTGACAGACTGACAGACTGACAGACTGACAGACTGACAGACTGACAGACTGACAGACTGACAGACTGACAGACTGACAGACTGACAGACTGACAGACTGACAGACTGACAGACTGACAGACTGACAGACTGACAGACTGACAGACTGACAGACTGACAGACTGACAGACTGACAGACTGACAGACTGACAGACTGACAGACTGACAGACTGACAGACTGACAGACTGACAGACTGACAGACTGACAGACTGACAGACTGACAGACTGACAGACTGACAGACTGACAGACTGACAGACTGACAGACTGACAGACTGACAGACTGACAGACTGACAGACTGACAGACTGACAGACTGACAGACTGACAGACTGACAGACTGACAGACTGACAGACTGACAGACTGACAGACTGACAGACTGACAGACTGACAGACTGACAGACTGACAGACTGACAGACTGACAGACTGACAGACTGACAGACTGACAGACTGACAGACTGACAGACTGACAGACTGACAGACTGACAGACTGACAGACTGACAGACTGACAGACTGACAGACTGACAGACTGACAGACTGACAGACTGACAGACTGACAGACTGACAGACTGACAGACTGACAGACTGACAGACTGACAGACTGACAGACTGACAGACTGACAGACTGACAGACTGACAGACTGACAGACTGACAGACTGACAGACTGACAGACTGACAGACTGACAGACTGACAGACTGACAGACTGACAGACTGACAGACTGACAGACTGACAGACTGACAGACTGACAGACTGACAGACTGACAGACTGACAGACTGACAGACTGACAGACTGACAGACTGACAGACTGACAGACTGACAGACTGACAGACTGACAGACTGACAGACTGACAGACTGACAGACTGACAGACTGACAGACTGACAGACTGACAGACTGACAGACTGACAGACTGACAGACTGACAGACTGACAGACTGACAGACTGACAGACTGACAGACTGACAGACTGACAGACTGACAGACTGACAGACTGACAGACTGACAGACTGACAGACTGACAGACTGACAGACTGACAGACTGACAGACTGACAGACTGACAGACTGACAGACTGACAGACTGACAGACTGACAGACTGACAGACTGACAGACTGACAGACTGACAGACTGACAGACTGACAGACTGACAGACTGACAGACTGACAGACTGACAGACTGACAGACTGACAGACTGACAGACTGACAGACTGACAGACTGACAGACTGACAGACTGACAGACTGACAGACTGACAGACTGACAGACTGACAGACTGACAGACTGACAGACTGACAGACTGACAGACTGACAGACTGACAGACTGACAGACTGACAGACTGACAGACTGACAGACTGACAGACTGACAGACTGACAGACTGACAGACTGACAGACTGACAGACTGACAGACTGACAGACTGACAGACTGACAGACTGACAGACTGACAGACTGACAGACTGACAGACTGACAGACTGACAGACTGACAGACTGACAGACTGACAGACTGACAGACTGACAGACTGACAGACTGACAGACTGACAGACTGACAGACTGACAGACTGACAGACTGACAGACTGACAGACTGACAGACTGACAGACTGACAGACTGACAGACTGACAGACTGACAGACTGACAGACTGACAGACTGACAGACTGACAGACTGACAGACTGACAGACTGACAGACTGACAGACTGACAGACTGACAGACTGACAGACTGACAGACTGACAGACTGACAGACTGACAGACTGACAGACTGACAGACTGACAGACTGACAGACTGACAGACTGACAGACTGACAGACTGACAGACTGACAGACTGACAGACTGACAGACTGACAGACTGACAGACTGACAGACTGACAGACTGACAGACTGACAGACTGACAGACTGACAGACTGACAGACTGACAGACTGACAGACTGACAGACTGACAGACTGACAGACTGACAGACTGACAGACTGACAGACTGACAGACTGACAGACTGACAGACTGACAGACTGACAGACTGACAGACTGACAGACTGACAGACTGACAGACTGACAGACTGACAGACTGACAGACTGACAGACTGACAGACTGACAGACTGACAGACTGACAGACTGACAGACTGACAGACTGACAGACTGACAGACTGACAGACTGACAGACTGACAGACTGACAGACTGACAGACTGACAGACTGACAGACTGACAGACTGACAGACTGACAGACTGACAGACTGACAGACTGACAGACTGACAGACTGACAGACTGACAGACTGACAGACTGACAGACTGACAGACTGACAGACTGACAGACTGACAGACTGACAGACTGACAGACTGACAGACTGACAGACTGACAGACTGACAGACTGACAGACTGACAGACTGACAGACTGACAGACTGACAGACTGACAGACTGACAGACTGACAGACTGACAGACTGACAGACTGACAGACTGACAGACTGACAGACTGACAGACTGACAGACTGACAGACTGACAGACTGACAGACTGACAGACTGACAGACTGACAGACTGACAGACTGACAGACTGACAGACTGACAGACTGACAGACTGACAGACTGACAGACTGACAGACTGACAGACTGACAGACTGACAGACTGACAGACTGACAGACTGACAGACTGACAGACTGACAGACTGACAGACTGACAGACTGACAGACTGACAGACTGACAGACTGACAGACTGACAGACTGACAGACTGACAGACTGACAGACTGACAGACTGACAGACTGACAGACTGACAGACTGACAGACTGACAGACTGACAGACTGACAGACTGACAGACTGACAGACTGACAGACTGACAGACTGACAGACTGACAGACTGACAGACTGACAGACTGACAGACTGACAGACTGACAGACTGACAGACTGACAGACTGACAGACTGACAGACTGACAGACTGACAGACTGACAGACTGACAGACTGACAGACTGACAGACTGACAGACTGACAGACTGACAGACTGACAGACTGACAGACTGACAGACTGACAGACTGACAGACTGACAGACTGACAGACTGACAGACTGACAGACTGACAGACTGACAGACTGACAGACTGACAGACTGACAGACTGACAGACTGACAGACTGACAGACTGACAGACTGACAGACTGACAGACTGACAGACTGACAGACTGACAGACTGACAGACTGACAGACTGACAGACTGACAGACTGACAGACTGACAGACTGACAGACTGACAGACTGACAGACTGACAGACTGACAGACTGACAGACTGACAGACTGACAGACTGACAGACTGACAGACTGACAGACTGACAGACTGACAGACTGACAGACTGACAGACTGACAGACTGACAGACTGACAGACTGACAGACTGACAGACTGACAGACTGACAGACTGACAGACTGACAGACTGACAGACTGACAGACTGACAGACTGACAGACTGACAGACTGACA
>OU343160.1:113033041-113138041 GCA_910595825.1 Philhelius pedissequus
CAGACTGACAGACTGACAGACTGACAGACTGACAGACTGACAGACTGACAGACTGACAGACTGACAGACTGACAGACTGACAGACTGACAGACTGACAGACTGACAGACTGACAGACTGACAGACTGACAGACTGACAGACTGACAGACTGACAGACTGACAGACTGACAGACTGACAGACTGACAGACTGACAGACTGACAGACTGACAGACTGACAGACTGACAGACTGACAGACTGACAGACTGACAGACTGACAGACTGACAGACTGACAGACTGACAGACTGACAGACTGACAGACTGACAGACTGACAGACTGACAGACTGACAGACTGACAGACTGACAGACTGACAGACTGACAGACTGACAGACTGACAGACTGACAGACTGACAGACTGACAGACTGACAGACTGACAGACTGACAGACTGACAGACTGACAGACTGACAGACTGACAGACTGACAGACTGACAGACTGACAGACTGACAGACTGACAGACTGACAGACTGACAGACTGACAGACTGACAGACTGACAGACTGACAGACTGACAGACTGACAGACTGACAGACTGACAGACTGACAGACTGACAGACTGACAGACTGACAGACTGACAGACTGACAGACTGACAGACTGACAGACTGACAGACTGACAGACTGACAGACTGACAGACTGACAGACTGACAGACTGACAGACTGACAGACTGACAGACTGACAGACTGACAGACTGACAGACTGACAGACTGACAGACTGACAGACTGACAGACTGACAGACTGACAGACTGACAGACTGACAGACTGACAGACTGACAGACTGACAGACTGACAGACTGACAGACTGACAGACTGACAGACTGACAGACTGACAGACTGACAGACTGACAGACTGACAGACTGACAGACTGACAGACTGACAGACTGACAGACTGACAGACTGACAGACTGACAGACTGACAGACTGACAGACTGACAGACTGACAGACTGACAGACTGACAGACTGACAGACTGACAGACTGACAGACTGACAGACTGACAGACTGACAGACTGACAGACTGACAGACTGACAGACTGACAGACTGACAGACTGACAGACTGACAGACTGACAGACTGACAGACTGACAGACTGACAGACTGACAGACTGACAGACTGACAGACTGACAGACTGACAGACTGACAGACTGACAGACTGACAGACTGACAGACTGACAGACTGACAGACTGACAGACTGACAGACTGACAGACTGACAGACTGACAGACTGACAGACTGACAGACTGACAGACTGACAGACTGACAGACTGACAGACTGACAGACTGACAGACTGACAGACTGACAGACTGACAGACTGACAGACTGACAGACTGACAGACTGACAGACTGACAGACTGACAGACTGACAGACTGACAGACTGACAGACTGACAGACTGACAGACTGACAGACTGACAGACTGACAGACTGACAGACTGACAGACTGACAGACTGACAGACTGACAGACTGACAGACTGACAGACTGACAGACTGACAGACTGACAGACTGACAGACTGACAGACTGACAGACTGACAGACTGACAGACTGACAGACTGACAGACTGACAGACTGACAGACTGACAGACTGACAGACTGACAGACTGACAGACTGACAGACTGACAGACTGACAGACTGACAGACTGACAGACTGACAGACTGACAGACTGACAGACTGACAGACTGACAGACTGACAGACTGACAGACTGACAGACTGACAGACTGACAGACTGACAGACTGACAGACTGACAGACTGACAGACTGACAGACTGACAGACTGACAGACTGACAGACTGACAGACTGACAGACTGACAGACTGACAGACTGACAGACTGACAGACTGACAGACTGACAGACTGACAGACTGACAGACTGACAGACTGACAGACTGACAGACTGACAGACTGACAGACTGACAGACTGACAGACTGACAGACTGACAGACTGACAGACTGACAGACTGACAGACTGACAGACTGACAGACTGACAGACTGACAGACTGACAGACTGACAGACTGACAGACTGACAGACTGACAGACTGACAGACTGACAGACTGACAGACTGACAGACTGACAGACTGACAGACTGACAGACTGACAGACTGACAGACTGACAGACTGACAGACTGACAGACTGACAGACTGACAGACTGACAGACTGACAGACTGACAGACTGACAGACTGACAGACTGACAGACTGACAGACTGACAGACTGACAGACTGACAGACTGACAGACTGACAGACTGACAGACTGACAGACTGACAGACTGACAGACTGACAGACTGACAGACTGACAGACTGACAGACTGACAGACTGACAGACTGACAGACTGACAGACTGACAGACTGACAGACTGACAGACTGACAGACTGACAGACTGACAGACTGACAGACTGACAGACTGACAGACTGACAGACTGACAGACTGACAGACTGACAGACTGACAGACTGACAGACTGACAGACTGACAGACTGACAGACTGACAGACTGACAGACTGACAGACTGACAGACTGACAGACTGACAGACTGACAGACTGACAGACTGACAGACTGACAGACTGACAGACTGACAGACTGACAGACTGACAGACTGACAGACTGACAGACTGACAGACTGACAGACTGACAGACTGACAGACTGACAGACTGACAGACTGACAGACTGACAGACTGACAGACTGACAGACTGACAGACTGACAGACTGACAGACTGACAGACTGACAGACTGACAGACTGACAGACTGACAGACTGACAGACTGACAGACTGACAGACTGACAGACTGACAGACTGACAGACTGACAGACTGACAGACTGACAGACTGACAGACTGACAGACTGACAGACTGACAGACTGACAGACTGACAGACTGACAGACTGACAGACTGACAGACTGACAGACTGACAGACTGACAGACTGACAGACTGACAGACTGACAGACTGACAGACTGACAGACTGACAGACTGACAGACTGACAGACTGACAGACTGACAGACTGACAGACTGACAGACTGACAGACTGACAGACTGACAGACTGACAGACTGACAGACTGACAGACTGACAGACTGACAGACTGACAGACTGACAGACTGACAGACTGACAGACTGACAGACTGACAGACTGACAGACTGACAGACTGACAGACTGACAGACTGACAGACTGACAGACTGACAGACTGACAGACTGACAGACTGACAGACTGACAGACTGACAGACTGACAGACTGACAGACTGACAGACTGACAGACTGACAGACTGACAGACTGACAGACTGACAGACTGACAGACTGACAGACTGACAGACTGACAGACTGACAGACTGACAGACTGACAGACTGACAGACTGACAGACTGACAGACTGACAGACTGACAGACTGACAGACTGACAGACTGACAGACTGACAGACTGACAGACTGACAGACTGACAGACTGACAGACTGACAGACTGACAGACTGACAGACTGACAGACTGACAGACTGACAGACTGACTGACAGACTGACAGACTGACAGACTGACAGACTGACAGACTGACAGACTGACAGACTGACAGACTGACAGACTGACAGACTGACAGACTGACAGACTGACAGACTGACAGACTGACAGACTGACAGACTGACAGACTGACAGACTGACAGACTGACAGACTGACAGACAGATGACAGACAGACTGACAGACTGACAGACTGACAGACTGACAGACTGACAGACTGACAGACTGACAGACTGACAGACTGACAGACTGACAGACTGACAGACTGACAGACTGACAGACTGACAGACTGACAGACTGACAGACTGACAGACTGACAGACTGACAGACTGACAGACTGACAGACTGACAGACTGACAGACTGACAGACTGACAGACTGACAGACTGACAGACTGACAGACTGACAGACTGACAGACTGACAGACTGACAGACTGACAGACTGACAGACTGACAGACTGACAGACTGACAGACTGACAGACTGACAGACTGACAGACTGACAGACTGACAGACTGACAGACTGACAGACTGACAGACTGACAGACTGACAGACTGACAGACTGACAGACTGACAGACTGACAGACTGACAGACTGACAGACTGACAGACTGACAGACTGACAGACTGACAGACTGACAGACTGACAGACTGACAGACTGACAGACTGACAGACTGACAGACTGACAGACTGACAGACTGACAGACTGACAGACTGACAGACTGACAGACTGACAGACTGACAGACTGACAGACTGACAGACTGACAGACTGACAGACTGACAGACTGACAGACTGACAGACTGACAGACTGACAGACTGACAGACTGACAGACTGACAGACTGACAGACTGACAGACTGACAGACTGACAGACTGACAGACTGACAGACTGACAGACTGACAGACTGACAGACTGACAGACTGACAGACTGACAGACTGACAGACTGACAGACTGACAGACTGACAGACTGACAGACTGACAGACTGACAGACTGACAGACTGACAGACTGACAGACTGACAGACTGACAGACTGACAGACTGACAGACTGACAGACTGACAGACTGACAGACTGACAGACTGACAGACTGACAGACTGACAGACTGACAGACTGACAGACAGACTGACATACTGACTGACAGACTGACAGACTGACAGACTGACAGACTGACAGACTGACAGACTGACAGACTGACAGACTGACAGACTGACAGACTGACAGACTGACAGACTGACAGACTGACAGACTGACAGACTGACAGACTGACAGACTGACAGACTGACAGACTGACAGACTGACAGACTGACAGACTGACAGACTGACAGACTGACAGACTGACAGACTGACAGACTGACAGACTGACAGACTGACAGACTGACAGACTGACAGACTGACAGACTGACAGACTGACAGACTGACAGACTGACAGACTGACAGACTGACAGACTGACAGACTGACAGACTGACAGACTGACAGACTGACAGACTGACAGACTGACAGACTGACAGACTGACAGACTGACAGACTGACAGACTGACAGACTGACAGACTGACAGACTGACAGACTGACAGACTGACAGACTGACAGACTGACAGACTGACAGACTGACAGACTGACAGACTGACAGACTGACAGACTGACAGACTGACAGACTGACAGACTGACAGACTGACAGACAGACTGACAGACTGACAGACTGACAGACTGACAGACTGACAGACTGACAGACTGACAGACTGACAGACTGACAGACTGACAGACTGACAGACTGACAGACTGACAGACTGACAGACTGACAGACTGACAGACTGACAGACTGACAGACTGACAGACTGACAGACTGACAGACTGACAGACTGACAGACTGACAGACTGACAGACTGACAGACTGACAGACTGACAGACTGACAGACTGACAGACTGACAGACTGACAGACTGACAGACTGACAGACTGACAGACTGACAGACTGACAGACTGACAGACTGACAGACTGACAGACTGACAGACTGACAGACTGACAGACTGACAGACTGACAGACTGACAGACTGACAGACTGACAGACTGACAGACTGACAGACTGACAGACTGACAGACTGACAGACTGACAGACTGACAGACTGACAGACTGACAGACTGACAGACTGACAGACTGACAGACTGACAGACTGACAGACTGACAGACTGACAGACTGACAGACTGACAGACTGACAGACTGACAGACTGACAGACTGACAGACAGACTGACAGACTGACAGACTGACAGACTGACAGACTGACAGACTGACAGACTGACAGACTGACAGACTGACAGACTGACAGACTGACAGACTGACAGACTGACAGACTGACAGACTGACAGACTGACAGACTGACAGACTGACAGACTGACAGACTGACAGACTGACAGACTGACAGACTGACAGACTGACAGACTGACAGACTGACAGACTGACAGACTGACAGACTGACAGACTGACAGACTGACAGACTGACAGACTGACAGACTGACAGACTGACAGACTGACAGACTGACAGACTGACAGACTGACAGACTGACAGACTGACAGACTGACAGACTGACAGACTGACAGACTGACAGACTGACAGACTGACAGACTGACAGACTGACAGACTGACAGACTGACAGACTGACAGACTGACAGACTGACAGACTGACAGACTGACAGACTGACAGACTGACAGACTGACAGACTGACAGACTGACAGACTGACAGACTGACAGACTGACAGACTGACAGACTGACAGACTGACAGACTGACAGACTGACAGACTGACAGACTGACAGACTGACAGACTGACAGACTGACAGACTGACAGACTGACAGACTGACAGACTGACAGACTGACAGACTGACAGACTGACAGACTGACAGACTGACAGACTGACAGACTGACAGACTGACAGACTGACAGACTGACAGACTGACAGACTGACAGACTGACAGACTGACAGACTGACAGACTGACAGACTGACAGACTGACAGACTGACAGACTGACAGACTGACAGACTGACAGACTGACAGACTGACAGACTGACAGACTGACAGACTGACAGACTGACAGACTGACAGACTGACAGACTGACAGACTGACAGACTGACAGACTGACAGACTGACAGACTGACAGACTGACAGACTGACAGACTGACAGACTGACAGACTGACAGACTGACAGACTGACAGACTGACAGACTGACAGACTGACAGACTGACAGACTGACAGACTGACAGACTGACAGACTGACAGACTGACAGACTGAGAGACTGACAGACTGACAGACGGACAGACTGACAGACTGACAGACTGACAGACTGACAGACTGACAGACTGACAGACTGACAGACTGACAGACTGACAGACTGACAGACTGACAGACTGACAGACTGACAGACTGACAGACTGACAGACTGACAGACTGACAGACTGACAGACTGACAGACTGACAGACTGACAGACTGACAGACTGACAGACTGACAGACTGACAGACTGACAGACTGACAGACTGACAGACTGACAGACTGACAGACTGACAGACTGACAGACTGACAGACTGACAGACTGACAGACTGACAGACTGACAGACTGACAGACTGACAGACTGACAGACTGACAGACTGACAGACTGACAGACTGACAGACTGACAGACTGACAGACTGACAGACTGACAGACTGACAGACTGACAGACTGACAGACTGACAGACTGACAGACTGACAGACTGACAGACTGACAGACTGACAGACTGACAGACTGACAGACTGACAGACTGACAGACTGACAGACTGACAGACTGACAGACTGACAGACTGACAGACTGACAGACTGACAGACTGACAGACTGACAGACTGACAGACTGACAGACTGACAGACTGACAGACTGACAGACTGACAGACTGACAGACTGACAGACTGACAGACTGACAGACTGACAGACTGACAGACTGACAGACTGACAGACTGACAGACTGACAGACTGACAGACTGACAGACTGACAGACTGACAGACTGACAGACTGACAGACTGACAGACTGACAGACTGACAGACTGACAGACTGACAGACTGACAGACTGACAGACTGACAGACTGACAGACTGACAGACTGACAGACTGACAGACTGACAGACTGACAGACTGACAGACTGACAGACTGACAGACTGACAGACTGACAGACTGACAGACTGACAGACTGACAGACTGACAGACTGACAGACTGACAGACTGACAGACTGACAGACTGACAGACTGACAGACTGACAGACTGACAGACTGACAGACTGACAGACTGACAGACTGACAGACTGACAGACTGACAGACTGACAGACTGACAGACTGACAGACTGACAGACTGACAGACTGACAGACTGACAGACTGACAGACTGACAGACTGACAGACTGACAGACTGACAGACTGACAGACTGACAGACTGACAGACTGACAGACTGACAGACTGACAGACTGACAGACTGACAGACTGACAGACTGACAGACTGACAGACTGACAGACTGACAGACTGACAGACTGACAGACTGACAGACTGACAGACTGACAGACTGACAGACTGACAGACTGACAGACTGACAGACTGACAGACTGACAGACTGACAGACTGACAGACTGACAGACTGACAGACTGACAGACTGACAGACTGACAGACTGACAGACTGACAGACTGACAGACTGACAGACTGACAGACTGACAGACTGACAGACTGACAGACTGACAGACTGACAGACTGACAGACTGACAGACTGACAGACTGACAGACTGACAGACTGACAGACTGACAGACTGACAGACTGACAGACTGACAGACTGACAGACTGACAGACTGACAGACTGACAGACTGACAGACTGACAGACTGACAGACTGACAGACTGACAGACTGACAGACTGACAGACTGACAGACTGACAGACTGACAGACTGACAGACTGACAGACTGACAGACTGACAGACTGACAGACTGACAGACTGACAGACTGACAGACTGACAGACTGACAGACTGACAGACTGACAGACTGACAGACTGACAGACTGACAGACTGACAGACTGACAGACTGACAGACTGACAGACTGACAGACTGACAGACTGACAGACTGACAGACTGACAGACTGACAGACTGACAGACTGACAGACTGACAGACTGACAGACTGACAGACTGACAGACTGACAGACTGACAGACTGACAGACTGACAGACTGACAGACTGACAGACTGACAGACTGACAGACTGACAGACTGACAGACTGACAGACTGACAGACTGACAGACTGACAGACTGACAGACTGACAGACTGACAGACTGACAGACTGACAGACTGACAGACTGACAGACTGACAGACTGACAGACTGACAGACTGACAGACTGACAGACTGACAGACTGACAGACTGACAGACTGACAGACTGACAGACTGACAGACTGACAGACTGACAGACTGACAGACTGACAGACTGACAGACTGACAGACTGACAGACTGACAGACTGACAGACTGACAGACTGACAGACTGACAGACTGACAGACTGACAGACTGACAGACTGACAGACTGACAGACTGACAGACTGACAGACTGACAGACTGACAGACTGACAGACTGACAGACTGACAGACTGACAGACTGACAGACTGACAGACTGACAGACTGACAGACTGACAGACTGACAGACTGACAGACTGACAGACTGACAGACTGACAGACTGACAGACTGACAGACTGACAGACTGACAGACTGACAGACTGACAGACTGACAGACTGACAGACTGACAGACTGACAGACTGACAGACTGACAGACTGACAGACTGACAGACTGACAGACTGACAGACTGACAGACTGACAGACTGACAGACTGACAGACTGACAGACTGACAGACTGACAGACTGACAGACTGACAGACTGACAGACTGACAGACTGACAGACTGACAGACTGACAGACTGACAGACTGACAGACTGACAGACTGACAGACTGACAGACTGACAGACTGACAGACTGACAGACTGACAGACTGACAGACTGACAGACTGACAGACTGACAGACTGACAGACTGACAGACTGACAGACTGACAGACTGACAGACTGACAGACTGACAGACTGACAGACTGACAGACTGACAGACTGACAGACTGACAGACTGACAGACTGACAGACTGACAGACTGACAGACTGACAGACTGACAGACTGACAGACTGACAGACTGACAGACTGACAGACTGACAGACTGACAGACTGACAGACTGACAGACTGACAGACTGACAGACTGACAGACTGACAGACTGACAGACTGACAGACTGACAGACTGACAGACTGACAGACTGACAGACTGACAGACTGACAGACTGACAGACTGACAGACTGACAGACTGACAGACTGACAGACTGACAGACTGACAGACTGACAGACTGACAGACTGACAGACTGACAGACTGACAGACTGACAGACTGACAGACTGACAGACTGACAGACTGACAGACTGACAGACTGACAGACTGACAGACTGACAGACTGACAGACTGACAGACTGACAGACTGACAGACTGACAGACTGACAGACTGACAGACTGACAGACTGACAGACTGACAGACTGACAGACTGACAGACTGACAGACTGACAGACTGACAGACTGACAGACTGACAGACTGACAGACTGACAGACTGACAGACTGACAGACTGACAGACTGACAGACTGACAGACTGACAGACTGACAGACTGACAGACTGACAGACTGACAGACTGACAGACTGACAGACTGACAGACTGACAGACTGACAGACTGACAGACTGACAGACTGACAGACTGACAGACTGACAGACTGACAGACTGACAGACTGACAGACTGACAGACTGACAGACTGACAGACTGACAGACTGACAGACTGACAGACTGACAGACTGACAGACTGACAGACTGACAGACTGACAGACTGACAGACTGACAGACTGACAGACTGACAGACTGACAGACTGACAGACTGACAGACTGACAGACTGACAGACTGACAGACTGACAGACTGACAGACTGACAGACTGACAGACTGACAGACTGACAGACTGACAGACTGACAGACTGACAGACTGACAGACTGACAGACTGACAGACTGACAGACTGACAGACTGACAGACTGACAGACTGACAGACTGACAGACTGACAGACTGACAGACTGACAGACTGACAGACTGACAGACTGACAGACTGACAGACTGACAGACTGACAGACTGACAGACTGACAGACTGACAGACTGACAGACTGACAGACTGACAGACTGACAGACTGACAGACTGACAGACTGACAGACTGACAGACTGACAGACTGACAGACTGACAGACTGACAGACTGACAGACTGACAGACTGACAGACTGACAGACTGACAGACTGACAGACTGACAGACTGACAGACTGACAGACTGACAGACTGACAGACTGACAGACTGACAGACTGACAGACTGACAGACTGACAGACTGACAGACTGACAGACTGACAGACTGACAGACTGACAGACTGACAGACTGACAGACTGACAGACTGACAGACTGACAGACTGACAGACTGACAGACTGACAGACTGACAGACTGACAGACTGACAGACTGACAGACTGACAGACTGACAGACTGACAGACTGACAGACTGACAGACTGACAGACTGACAGACTGACAGACTGACAGACTGACAGACTGACAGACTGACAGACTGACAGACTGACAGACTGACAGACTGACAGACTGACAGACTGACAGACTGACAGACTGACAGACTGACAGACTGACAGACTGACAGACTGACAGACTGACAGACTGACAGACTGACAGACTGACAGACTGACAGACTGACAGACTGACAGACTGACAGACTGACAGACTGACAGACTGACAGACTGACAGACTGACAGACTGACAGACTGACAGACTGACAGACTGACAGACTGACAGACTGACAGACTGACAGACTGACAGACTGACAGACTGACAGACTGACAGACTGACAGACTGACAGACTGACAGACTGACAGACTGACAGACTGACAGACTGACAGACTGACAGACTGACAGACTGACAGACTGACAGACTGACAGACTGACAGACTGACAGACTGACAGACTGACAGACTGACAGACTGACAGACTGACAGACTGACAGACTGACAGACTGACAGACTGACAGACTGACAGACTGACAGACTGACAGACTGACAGACTGACAGACTGACAGACTGACAGACTGACAGACTGACAGACTGACAGACTGACAGACTGACAGACTGACAGACTGACAGACTGACAGACTGACAGACTGACAGACTGACAGACTGACAGACTGACAGACTGACAGACTGACAGACTGACAGACTGACAGACTGACAGACTGACAGACTGACAGACTGACAGACTGACAGACTGACAGACTGACAGACTGACAGACTGACAGACTGACAGACTGACAGACTGACAGACTGACAGACTGACAGACTGACAGACTGACAGACTGACAGACTGACAGACTGACAGACTGACAGACTGACAGACTGACAGACTGACAGACTGACAGACTGACAGACTGACAGACTGACAGACTGACAGACTGACAGACTGACAGACTGACAGACTGACAGACTGACAGACTGACAGACTGACAGACTGACAGACTGACAGACTGACAGACTGACAGACTGACAGACAGACTGACAGACTGACAGACTGACAGACTGACAGACTGACAGACTGACAGACTGACAGACTGACAGACTGACAGACTGACAGACTGACAGACTGACAGACTGACAGACTGACAGACTGACAGACTGACAGACTGACAGACTGACAGACTGACAGACTGACAGACTGACAGACTGACAGACTGACAGACTGACAGATGACAGACTGACAGACTGACAGACTGACAGACTGACAGACTGACAGACTGACCAGACTGACAGACTGACAGACTGACAGACTGACACTGACAGACTGACAGACTGACAGACTGACAGACTGACAGACTGACAGACTGACAGACTGACAGACTGACAGACTGACAGACTGACAGACTGACAGACTGACAGACTGACAACTGACAGACTGACAGACCTGACAGACCTGACAGACTGACAGACTGACAGACTGACAGACTGACAGACTGACAGTCTGACAGACTGACAGACTGGCAGACTGACAGCTGACACACTGACAGACTGACAGACTGACAGACTGACAGACTGACAGACTGACAGACTGACAGACTGACAGACTGACAGACTGATAGACTGACAGACTGACAGACTGACAGACTGACAGACTGACAGACTGACAGACTGACAGACTGACAGACTGACAGACTGACAGACTGACCAGACTGACAGACTGACAGACTGACAGACTGACAGACGACAGACTGACAGACTGACAGACTGACAGACTGACAGACTGACAGACTGACAACTGACAGACTGACAGGACTGACAGACTGACAGACTGACAGACGGACAGACTGACAGACTGACACTGACAGACTGACAGACTGACAGACTGACAGACTGACAGACTGACAGACTGACAGACTGACAGACTGACAGACTGACAAACTGGACAAACTGACAAACTGACAGACTGACAGACTGACAGACTGACAGACTGACAGACTGACAGACTGACAGACT
Organism: Philhelius pedissequus; assembly: GCA_910595825.1. Classification (NCBI taxonomy): domain Eukaryota; kingdom Metazoa; phylum Arthropoda; class Insecta; order Diptera; family Syrphidae; genus Philhelius; species Philhelius pedissequus. The sequence goes on from OU343160.1 coordinate 113,046,332, forward strand.
GACAGACTGACAGACTGACAGACTGACAGACTGACAGACTGACAGACTAACAGACTGACAGACTGACAGGACTGACAGACTGACAGACTGACAGACTGACAGACTGACAGACTGACAGACTGACAGACTGACAGACTGACAGACTGACAGACTGACAGACTGACAGACTGACAGACTGACAGACTGACAGACTGACAGACTGACAGACTGACAGACTGACAGACTGACAGACTGACAGACTGACAGACTGACAGACTGACAGACTGACAGACTGACAGACTGACAGACTGACAGACTGACAGACTGACAGACTGACAGACTGACAGACTGACAGACTGACAGACTGACAGACTGACAGACCACAGACTGACAGACTGACAGACTGACAGACTGACAGACTGACAGACTGACAGACTGACAGACTGACGACTGACAGACTGACAGACTGACAGACTGACAGACTGACAGGACTGACAGACTGACAGACTGACAGACTGACCGACTGACAGACTGACAGACTGACAGACTGACAGACCTACAGACTGACAGACTGACAGACTGACAGACTGACAGACTGACAGACTGACAGACTGACAGACGGACAGACGACAGACTGAAAGACTGAGAGACTGAAGACTGAGAGACTGACAGACTGACAGACTGACAGACTGAAAGACTGACAGATGCAGACTGACAGACTGACAGACTGACAGGACCTGAGACCAGACTGACAGACTGACAGACTGACAGACTGACAGACTGACAGACTGACAGACTGACAGACTGACAGACGACAGACTGACAGACTGACAGACTGACAGACTGACAGACTGACAGACTGACAGACTGACAGACTGACAGACTGACAGACTGACAGACTGACAGACTGACAGACCAGACTGACAGACTGACAGACTGACAGACTGACAGACCTGACAGACTGACAGACTGACAGACTGACAGACTGACAGACAGACAGACTGACAGACTGACAGACTGAAGACTGACAGACTGACAGACTGACAGACTGACAGACTGACAGACTGAACAGACTGACAGACTGACAGACTGACAGACTGACAGACTGACAGACTGACAGACTGACAGACTGACAGACTGACAGACTGACAGACTGACAGACTGACAGGACAGACTGACAGACTGACAGACTGACAGACTGACAGACTGACAGACCTGACAGACTGACAGACTGACAGACTGACAGACTGACAGGACTGACAGACTGACAGACTGACAGACTGACAGACTGACAGACTGACAGACCTGACAGACTGACAGACTGACAGACTGACAGACTGACAGACTGACAGACTGACAGACTGACAGACTGACAGACTGACAGACTGACAGACTGACAGACTGACAGACTGACAGACTGACAGACCTGACAGACTGACAGACTGACAGACTGACAGACAGACTGACAGACAACTGACCAGACTGACAGACTGACAGACTGACAGACTGACAGACTGACAGACTGACAGACTGACAGACTGACAGACTGACAGCTGACAACTGACAGACTGACAGACTGACAGACTGACAGACTGACAGACTGACAGACTGACAGACTGACAGACTGACAACTGACAGGACTGACAGACAGACTGACAGACTGACAGACTGACAGACTGACAGACTGACAGACTGACAGACTGACAGACTGACAGACTGACAGACTGACAGACTGACAGACTGACAGGACTGACAGACTGACAGCTGACAGACTGACAGACTGACAGACTGACAGGACTGACAGACTGACAGACTGACAGACTGACAGAACTGACAGACTGACAGACTGCAGACTGACAGACTGACAGACTGACAGACTGACAGACTGACAGACTGACAGACTGACAGACTGACAGACTGACAGACTGACAGACTGACAGACTGACAGACTGACAGACTGACAGACTGACAGACTGACAGACTGACAGACTGACAGACTGACAGACTGACAGACTGACAGACTGACAGACTGACTAGACTGACAGACTGACAGACTGACAGACGGACAGACTGACAGACTGACAGACTGACAGACTGACAGACTACAGACTGACAGGACTGGACAGACTGACAGACTGACAGACTGACAGACTGACAGACTGACAGACTGACAGACTGACAGACTGACAGACTGACAGACTGGACAGACTGACAGACTGACAGACTGACAGACTGACAGACTGACAGACTGACAGACTGACAGACTGACAACTGACAGACTGACAGACTGACAGACTGACAGACTGACAGACTGACAGACTGACAGACTGACAGACTGACAGACTGCAGACTGCAGACTGACAGACTGACAGACTGACAGACTGACAGACTGACAGACTGACAGACTGACAGACTGACAGACTGACAGACTGACAGACTGACAGACTGACAGACTGACAGACTGACAGACTGACAGACTGACAGACTGACAGACTGACAGACTGACAGACTGACAGACTGACAGACTGACAGACTGACAGACTGACAGACTGACAGACTGACAGACTGACAGACTGACAGACTGACAGACTGACAGACTGACAGACTGACAGACTGACAGACTGACAGACTGACAGACTGACAGACTGACAGACTGACAGACTGACAGACTGACAGACTGACAGACTGACAGACTGACAGACTGACAGATGACAGACAGACAGACTGACAGACTGGACAGACTGACAGACTGACAGACTGACAGACTGACAGACTGACAGACTGACAGACTGACAGACTGACAGACTGACAGACTGACAGACTGACAGACTGACAGACTGACAGACTGACAGACTGACAGACTGACAGACTGACAGACTGACAGACTGACAGACTGACAGCTGACAACTGACAACTGACAGACTGACAGACTGACAGACTGACAACTGACAGACTGACAGACTGACAGACTGACAGACTGACAGACTGACAGACTGACAGACAGACAGACTGACAGACTGACAGACTGACAGACTGACAGACTGACAGACTGACAACAGACGACTGACAGACTGACAGACTGACAGACTGACAGACTGACAGACTGACAGACTGACAGACTGACAGACTGACAGACTGACAGACTGACAGACTGACAGACTGACAGACTGACAGACTGACAGCTGAACAGACTGACAGACTGACAGACTGACAGACTGACAACTGACAGACTGACAGACTGACAGACTGACAGACTGGACAGACTGACAGGACTGACAGACTGACAGACTGACAGACTGACAGACTGAAGACTGACAGACTGACAGGACTGACAGACTGACAGACTGACAGACTGACAGACTGACAGACTGACAGACTGACAGACTGACAGACTGACAGACTGACAGACTGCCGACAGACTGACAGACTGACAGACTGACAGACTGACGACTGACAGACCTGACAGACTGACAGACTGACAGACTGACAGACTGACAGACTGACAGACTGACAGACTGACAGACTGACAGACTGACAGACTGACAGACTGACAGACTGACAGACTGACAGACTGACAGACTGACAGACTGACAGACTGACAGACTGACAGACTGACAGACTGACAGACTGACAGACTGACAGACTGACAGACTGACAGACTGACAGACTGACAGACTGACAGACTGACAGACTGACAGACTGACAGACTGACAGACTGACAGACTGACAGACTGACAGACTGACAGACTGACAGACTGACAGACTGACAGACTGACAGACTGACAGACTGACAGACTGACAGACTGACAGACTGACAGACTGACAGACTGACAGACTGACAGACTGACAGACTGACAGACCTGACAGACTGACAGACTGACGACTGACAGACTGACAGACTGACAGACTGACAGACTGACAGACTGACAGACGACAGACTGACAGACTGACAGACTGACAGACTGACAGACTGACAGACTGACAGACTGACAGACTGACAGACTGACAGACTGACAGACTGACAGACTGACAGACTGACAGACTGACAACTGACAGACTGACAGACTGACAGACTGACAGACTGACAGACTGAACTACAGACTGACAGACTGACAGACACTGACAAACTGACAGACTGACAGACTGACAGACTGACAGACTGACAGACTGACAGACTGACAGACTGACAGACTGACAGACTGACAGACTGACAGACTGACAGACTGACAGACTGACACTGACAGACTGACAGACTGACAGACTGACAGACTGACAGACGACACTGACAGACTGACAGACTGACAGACTGACAGACTGACAGACGACAGACTGACAGACTGACAGACTGACAGACTGACAGACTGACAGACTGACAGACTGACAGACTGACAGACTGACAGACTGACAGACTGACAGACTGACAGACTGACAGACTGACAGACTGACAGACTGACAGACTGACAGACTGACAGACTGACAGACTGACAGACTGACAGACTGACAGACTGACAGACTGACAGACTGACAGACTGACAGACTGACAGACTGACAGACTGACCAGACAGACTGACAGACTGACAGACTGACAGACTGACAGACTGACAGACTGACAGACTGACAGACTGACAGACTGACAACTGACAGACTGACAGAACTGACAGACTGACAGACTGACAGACTGACAGACTGACAGACTGACAGACTGACAGACTGACAGACTGACAGACTGACAGACTGACAGACTGACAGACTGACAGACTGACAGACTGACAGACTGACAGACTGACAGACTGACCAGACTGACAGACTGACAGACTGACAGACTGACAGACTGACAGACTGACAGACTGACAGACTGACAGACTGACAGACTGAAGACTACAGACTGACAGACTGACAGACTGACAGACTGACAGACTGACAGACTGACAGACTGACAGACTGACAGACTGACAGACTGGACAGACTGACAGACTGACAGACTGACAGACTGACAGACTGACAGACTGACAGACTGACAGACTGACAGACTGACAGACTGACAGACTGACAGACTGACAGACTGACAGACTGACAGACTGACAGACTGACAGACTGACAGACTGCAGACTGACAGGACTGACAGACTGACAGACTGACAGACTGACAGACTGACAGACTGACAGACTGACAGACTGACAGACTGACAGACTGACAGACTGACAGCCTGACAGACTGACAGACTGACAGACTGACAGACTGACAGACTGACAGACTGACAGACTGACAGACTGACAGACTGACAGACTGACAGACTGACAGACTGACAGACTGACAGACTGACAGACTGACAGACTGACAGACTGACAGACTGACAGACTGACAGACTGACAGACTGACAGACTGACAGACTGACAGACTGACAGACTGCAGACTGACAGACTGACAGACTGACAGACTGACAGACTGACAGACTGACAGACTGACAGACTGACAGACCTGACAGACTGACAGACTGACAGACTTACAGACTGACAGACTTACAGACTGACAGACTTACAGACTGACAGACTGACAACTGACAGACTGACAGACTGACAGACTGACAGACTGACAGACTGACAGACTGACAGACTGACAGACTGACAGACTGACAGACTGACAGACTGACAGACTGACAGACTGACAGACCTGACAGACTGACAGACTGACAGACTGACAGACTGACAGACTGACAGACTGACAGACTGACACTCACAGACTGACAGACTGACAGACTGACAGACTGACAGACTGACAGACTGACAGACTGACAGACTGACAGACTGACAGACTGACAGACTGACAGACTGACAGACTGACAGACTGACAGACTGACAGACTGACAGACTGACAGACTGACAGACTGACAGACTGACAGACTGACAGACGACACTGACAGACTGACAGACTGACAGACTGACAGACTGACAACTGACAGACTGACCAGACTGACAGACCTGACAGACTGACAGACTGACAGACTGACAGACTGACAGACTGACAGACTGACAGACGACAGACTGACAGACTGACAGACTGACAGACTGACAGACTGACAGACTGACAGACTGACAGACTGAAGACTGACAGACTGACAGACTGACAGACTGACAGACTGACAGACTGACAGACTGACAGACTGACAGACTGACAGACTGACAGACTGACAGACTGACAGACTGACAGACTGACAGACTGACAGACTGACAGACTGACAGGACTGACAGACTGACAGACTGACAGACTGACAGACTGAAGACTGACAGACTGACAGACTGACAGACTGACAGACAGACAGACTGACAGACTGACAGACTGACAGACTGACAGACTGACAGACTGACAGGACTGACAGACTGACAGACTGACAGACTGACGACTGACAGACTGACAGACTGACAGACTGACAGACTGACAGACTGACAGACTGACAGACTGACAGCTGACAGACTGACAGACTGACAGACTGACAGACTGACAGACTGACAGACTGACAGACTGACAGACTGACAGACTGACAGACTGACAGACTGACAGACTGACAGACTGACAGACTGACAGACTGACAGACTGACAGACTGACAGACTGACAGACTGACAGACTGACAGACTGACAGACTGACAGACTGACAGACTGACAGACTGACAGACTGACAGACTGACAGACTGACAGACTGACAGACTGACAGACTGACAGACTGACAGACTGACAGACCTGACAGACTGACAGACCCTGACAGACTGACAGACTGACAGACTGACAGACTGACAGACTGACAGACTGACAGACTGACAGACTGACAGACTGACAGACTGACAGACTGACAGACTGACAGACTGACAGACTGACAGACTGACAGACTGACAGACTGACAGACTGACAGACTGACAGACTGACAGACTGACAGACTGACAGACTGACAGACTGACAGACTGACAGACTGACAGACTGACAGACTGACAGACTGACAGACACTGACAGACTGACAGACTGACAGCCTGACAGACTGACAGACTGACAGACTGACAGACTGACAGACTGACAGACTGACAGACTGACAGACTGACAGACTGACAGACTGACAGACTGACAGACTGACAGACTGACAGACTGACAGACTGACAGACTGACAGACTGACAGACTGACAGACTGACAGACTGACAGACTGACAGACTGACAGACTGACAGACTGACAGACTGACAGACTGACAGACTGACAGACTGACAGACTGACAGACTGACAGACTGACAGACTGACAGACTGACAGACTGACAGACTGACAGACTGACAGACTGACAGACTGACAGACTGACAGACTGACAGACTGACAGACTGACAGACTGACAGACTGACAGACTGACAGACTGACAGACTGACAGACTGACAGACTGACAGACTGACAGACTGACAGACTGACAGACTGACAGACTGACAGACTGACAGACTGACAGACTGACAGACTGACAGACTGACAGACACTCGACAGACTGACAGACTGACAGACTGACAGACTGACAGACTGACAGACTGACAGACTGACAGACTGACAGACTGACAGACTGACAGACGACAGACTGACAGACTGACAGACTGACAGACTGACAGACTGACAGACTGACAGACTGACAGACTGACAGACTGACAGACTGACAGACTGACAGACTGACAGACTGACAGACTGACAGACTGACAGACTGACAGACTGACAGACTGACAGACTGACAGACTGACAGACTGACAGACTGACAGATGACAGACTGACAGACTGACAGACTGACAGACTGACAGACTGACAGACTGACAGACTGACAGGACTGACAGACTGACAGACTGACAGACTGACAGACTGACAGACTGACAGACTGACAGACTGACAGACTGACAGACTGACAGACGACAGACTGACAGACTGACAGACTGACAGACTGACAGACTGACAGACTGACAGACTGACAGACTGACAGACTGACAGACTGACAGACTGACAGACGACAGACTGACAGACTGACAGACTGACAGACTGACAGACTGACAGACTGACAGACTGACAGACTGACAGACTGACAGACTGACAGACTGACAGACTGACAGACTGACAGACTGACAGACTGACAGACTGACAGACTGACAGACTGACAGACTGACAGACTGACAGACTGACAGACTGACAGACTGACAGACTGACAGACTGACAGACTGACAGACTGACAGACTGACAGACTGACAGACTGACAGACTGACAGACTGACAGACTGACAGACTGACAGACTGACAGACTGACAGACTGACAGACTGACAGACTGACAGACTGACAGACTGACAGACTGACAGACTGACAGACTGACAGACTGACAGACTGACAGACTGACAGACTGCAACTGACAGACTGACAGACTGACAGACTGACAGACTGACAGACTGACAGACTGACAGACTGACCAGACTGACAGACTGACAGACTGACAGACTGACAGACTGACAGACTGACAGACTGACAGACTGACAGACTGACAGACTGACAGACTGACAGACTGACAGACTGACAGACTGACAGACTGACAGACTGACAGACTGACAGACTGACAGACTGACAGACTGACAGACTGACAGACTGACAGACTGACAGACTGACAGACTGACAGACTGACAGACTGACAGACTGACAGACTGACAGACTGACAGACTGACAGACTGACAGACTGACAGACTGACAGACTGACAGACTGACAGACTGACAGACTGACAGACTGACAGACTGACAGACTGACAGACTGACAGACTGACAGACTGACAGACTGACAGACTGACAGACTGACAGACTGACAGACTGACAGACTGACAGACTGACAGACGACAGACTGACAGACTGACAGACTGACAGACTGACAGACTGACAGACTGACAGACTGACAGACTGACAGACTGACAGACTGACAGACTGACAGACTGACAGACTGACAGACTGACAGACTGACAGACTGACAGACTGACAGACTGACAGACTGACAGACTGACAGACTGACAGACTGACAGACACTGACAGACTGACAGACTGACAGGACTACAGACTGACAGACTGACAGACTGACAGACTGACAGACTGACAGACTGACAGCTGACAGACTGACAGACTGACAGACTGACAGACTGACAGACTGACAGACTGACAGACTGACAGACTGACAGACTGACAGACTGACAGACTGACAGCCTGACAGACTGACAGACTGACAGACTGACAGACTGACAGACTGACAGACTGACAGACTGACAGACTGACAGACTGACAGACTGACAGACTGACAGACTGACAGACTGACAGACTGACAGACTGACAGACTGAGACTGACAGTGACAGACTGACAGACTGACAGACTGACAGACTGACAGACTGACAGACAGAGACTGACAGACTGACAGACTGACAGACTGACAGACTGACAGACTGACAGACTGACAGACTGACAGACTGACAGACTGACAGACTGACAGACTGACAGACTGACAGACTGACAGACTGACAGACTGACAGACTGACAGACTGACAGCTGACAGACTGACAGACTGACAGACTGACAGACTGACAGACTGACAGACTGACAGACTGGACAGACTGACAGACTGACAGACTGACAGACTGACAGACTGACAGACTGACAGACCTGACAGACTGACAGACTGACAGACTGACAGACTGACAGACTGACAGGACAAGACTGACAGACTGACAGACTGACAGACTGACAGACTGACAGACTGACAGACTGACAGACTGACAGACTGACAGACTGACAGACTGACAGACTGACAGGACTGACAGACTGACAGACTGACAGACCTGACAGACTGACAGACTGACAGACTGACAGACTGACAGACTGACAGACTGACAGACTGACAGATGACAGACTGACAGACTGACAGACTGACAGACTGACAGCTGACAGACTGACAGACTGACAGACTGACAGACTGACAGACTGACAGACTGACAGACTGACAGACTGACAGACTGACAGACTGACAGACTGACAGACTGACAGACTGACAGACCTGACAGACCTGACAGACTGACAGACTGACAGACTGACAGACTGACAGACTGACAGACTGACAGACTGACAGACTGACAGACTGACAGACTGACAGACTGACAGACTGACAGACTGACAGACTGACAGACTGACAGACTGACAGACTGACAGACTGACAGACTGACAGACTGACAGACTGACAGACTGACAGACTGACAGACTGACAGACTGACAGACTGACAGACTGACAGACTGACAGACTGACAGACTGACAGACTGACAGACTGACAGACTGACAGACTGACAGACTGACAGACTGACAGACTGACAGACTGACAGACTGACAGACTGACAGACTGACAGACTGACAGACTGACAGACTGACAGACTGACAGACAGACAGACTGACAGACTGACAGACTGACAGACTGACAGACTGACAGACTGACAGACTGACAGACTGACAGACTGACAGACTGACAGACTGACAGACTGACAGACTGACAGACTGACAGACTGACAGGACTGACAGACTGACAGACTGACAGACTGACAGACTGACAGACTGACAGACTGACAGACTGACAGACTGACAGACTGACAGACTGACAGACTGACAGACTGACAGACTGACAGACTGACAGACAGACAGACTGACAGACTGACAGACTGACAGACTGACAGACTGACAGACTGACAGACTGACAGACTGACAGACTGACAGACTGACAGACTGACAGACTGACAGACTGACAGACTGACAGACTGACAGACTGACAGACTGACAGACTGACAACTGACAGACTGACAGACTGACAGACTGACAGACTGACAGACTGACACTGACAGACTGACAGACTGACAGACTGACAGACTGACAGACTGACAGACTGACAGACTGACAGACTGACAGACTGACAGACTGACAGACTGACAGACTGACAGACTGACAGACTGACAGACTGACAGACTGACAGGACTGACAGACTGACAGAATGACAGACTGACAGACTGAAAGACTGACAGACTGACAGACTGACAGACTGACAGACTGACAGACTGACAGACTGACAGACTGACAGACTGACAGACTGACAGACTGAGACAGACTGACAGACTGACAGACTGACAGACTGACAGACTGACAGACTGACAGACTGACAGACTGACAGACTGACAGACTGACAGACTGACAGACTGACAGACTGACAGACTGACAGACTGACAGACTGACAGAACGACAGACTGACAGGCTGACAGACTGACAGACTGACAGACTGACAGACTGACAGACTCAGACTGACAGGACTGACAGACTGACAGACTGACAGACTGACAGACTGACAGACTGACAGACTGACAGACTGACAGACTGACAGACTGACAGACTGACAGACTGACAGACTGACAGACTGACAGACTGACAGACTGACAGACTGACAGACTGACAGACTGACAGACTGACAGACTGACAGACTGACAGACTGACAGACTGACAGACTGACAGACCTGACAGACTGACAGACTGACAGACTGACAGACTGACAGACTGACAGACTGACAGACTGACAGACTGACAGACTGACAGACTGACAGACTGACAGACTGAGACTGACAGACTGACAGACTGACAGACTGACAGACTGACAGACTGACAGACTGACAGACTGACAGACTGACAGACTGACAGACTGACAGACTGACAGACTGACAGACTGACAGACTGACAGACTGACAGACTGACAGACTGACAGACTGACAGACTGACAGACTGACAACTGACAGACTGACAGACTGACAGACTGACAGACTGACAGACTGGACAGAACTGACAGACTGACAGACTGACAGACTGACAGACTGACAGACTGACAGACTGACAGACTGAGCGACAGACTGACAGGACTGACAGACTGACAGACTGACAGACTGACAGACTGACAGACTGACAGACTGACAGACTGACAGACTGACAGACTGACAGACTGACAGACTGACAGACTGACAGACTGACAGACTGACAGACTGACAGACTGACAGACTGAACAGACTGACAGACTGACAGACTGACAGACTGACAGACTGACAGACTGACAGACTGACAGACTGACAACTGACAGACTGACAGACTGATCAGACTGACAGACTGACAGACTGACAGACTGACAGACTGACAGACTGACAGACTGACAGACTGACAGACTGACAGACTGACAGACTGACAGACTGACAGACTGACAGACTGACAGACTGACAGACTGACAGACTGACAGACTGACAGACTGACAGACTGACAGACTGACAGACTGACAGACTGACAGACTGACAGACTGACAGACTGACAGACTGACAGACTGACAGACTGACAGACTGACAGACTGACAGACTGACAGACTGACAGACTGACAGACTGACAGACTGACAGACTGACAGACTGACAGACTGACAGACTGACAGACTGACAGACTGACAGACTGACAGACTGACAGACTGACAGACTGACAGACTGACAGACTGACAGACTGACAGACTGACAGACTGACAGACTGACAGACTGACAGACTGACAGACTGACAGACTGACAGACTGACAGACTGACAGACTGACAGACTGACAGACTGACAGACTGACAGACTGACAGACTGACAGACTGACAGACTGACAGACTGACAGACTGACAGACTGTCAGACTGACAGACTGACAGACTGACAGACTGACAGACTGACAGACTGACAGACTGACAGACTGACAGACTGACAGACTGACAGACTGACAGACTGACAGACTGACAGACTGACAGACTGACAGACTGACAGACTGACAGACGGACAGACTGACAGACTGACAGACTGACAGACTGACAGGCTGACAGACTGACAGACTGACAGACTGACAGACTGACAGACTGACAGACTGACAGACTGACAGACTGACAGACTGACAGACTGACAGACTGACAGACTGACAGACTGACAGACTGACAGACTGACAGACTGACAGACTGACAGACTGACATACTGACAGACTGACAGACTGACAGACTGACAGACTGACAGACTGACAGACTGACAGACTGACAGACTGACATACTGACAGACTGACAGACTGACAGACTGACAGACTGACAGACTGACAGACTGACAGACTGACAGACTGACAGACTGACAGACTGACAGACTGACAGACTGACAGACTGACAGACTGACAGACTGACAGACTGACAGACTGACAGACTGACAGACTGACAGACTGACAGACTGACAGACTGACAGACTGACAGACTGACAGACTGACAGACTGACAGACTGACAGACTGACAGACGGACAGACTGACAGACTGACAGACTGACAGACTGACAGACTGACAGACTGACAGACTGACAGACTGATAGACTGACAGACTGACAGACTGACAGACTGACAAACTGACAAAATGACAGACTGACAGACTGACAGACTGACAGACTGACAGACTGACAGACTGACAGACTGACAGACTGACAGACTGACAGACTGACAGACTGACAGACTGACAGACTGACAGACTGACAGACTGACAGACTGACAGACTGACAGACTGACAGACTGACAGACTGACAGACTGACAGACTGACAGACTGACAGACTGAAAGACTGACAGACTGACAGACTGACAGACTGACAGACTGACAGACTGACAGACTGACAGACTGACAGACTGACAGACTGACAGACTGACAGACTGACAGACTGACAGACTGACAGACTGACAGACTGACAGACTGACAGACTGACAGACTGACAGACTGACAGACTGACAGACTGACAGACTGACAGACTGACAGACTGACAGACTGACATACTGACAGACTGACAGACTGAAAGACTGACAGACTGACAGACTGACAGACTGACAGACTGACAGACTGACAGACTGACAGACTGACAGACTGACAGACTGACAGACTGACAGACTGACAGACTGACAGACTGACAGACTGACAGACTGACATGCTGACAGACTGACAGACAGACATACAGACGGACAGAATTTTAAGACCATATTTTTTCGTCTTCGCTGTCATCGAAGTGTCATGTTTAATTGTTATCTCAAAACTTTTTTTTTCGACGAATGCATAACTTGCCTTATAGTACCTATAATAGCAAGTAAAAAAGACGGTGAACAACCGGGTTATTTTCTTCCATAAGAAACCGTGTATTGAACGGAGAAGTATCAAACGCAGTAAACAGTATATGAAAAAAAATAAATTGGTACTATCCAGCGAGAAACTTTATAACCCGCGACATCGCGTGTTATTTTGTTACTTGTATAGTTTTAGGTTTGTTAAGGATTGAGTTGAAAAGCAAACATGTGTATAGAAAAGCACTGAAAGTTGAGTTGGTATAGCATTGTTGATTGTTGACAGCGTGTGCAGGTGTAGGGTTAAACAAGATTCATGTTGTCAGAAGCTTAAGTTTTTAAGGTTGAGGTTTTCAAAGGGAAAGACGCCAGGAATCGAATTATATGGATGCTTCGCGCCTGATATGTACATACCTAATTGATTAGAGCATTAGAAGTGTAGAGTAGATACGTTCTCAGTTCATAAAATACTCTCTTCAATTTATATTTTCAGTACAGGCCTTATGGGAGAGCTTTTCCAAACACTGGTTCCGGCTGGTGGGTTGCATGGCGCACCACTTAAGAAATTGCTACTGAAATATTCTATAAGCCCACGGACATTCCACCATAACCTGTATGCTCCCCGGCTGAGAGGAGACTGATCACCAATTTGACTCTCGCTTATAGTGTTTATTAAAGAAATAAACACATTAATTAAGAGTTACCATCGGTCCTTTGATGGAAATTCCAATACCCTTTTCTTTGGTTTTCGCTATGGGGCTTTCATATTCGAAGCTTTCTTAGAGCTTTTGAGAGCATATATTTTAAATTTAAGAAAAAAGTGCCGCTGCGTTATTTTCTGCTCACATCTTTTGTTTTTTTTTTTTTGGAAAATGGTTAAAATGCAGCTATATATACTTGTTGGGTTTTTTTTAAGAAAAATTATTATTTGACCAAGTTTTCGAAGTAGTTCGGTTTATAAATTAATGGAGATCCTGTATATAAATATAAGTTTTAAAATAGAGCGGTGCAATTTGAGCAGTGACGTTTATTCATAAGTGCGCATCTGTAGTTTGCATGCGTTACCAAAATCCCTAAATGTTTTCATTTTTATTTGTTTTCCAACTACCTGCCTTATTCAAAGATTTTCTCACAACTTCAACGCAGCGATTCGGCGTTCAAAATTAAAAAAACAAGACACGAAATTCCCTTACAAATCTTTCTACAGCCCTTGGTGTTCACCCTCATCAACCCCCCATTTTTCCTTTTCATTTTTCGGACAGCAAGAGAATTCATTCTCAATCAAAAAACACAAATGCACACATTTGGGTGTTCTTCCAACAACAGCGCACCCAAGTGATACAATCCCCATACTAAAAAAATATCAACAGAAAGAGAAGAGATAATTGCCAGCAAAAGCCTAAATGGTTAGGTGTTCAACAACATTCAGTGCACCGTCGGCCAGCATCGTTCATTCCACCATAGGTTTTCGGTTTGGTAGTACAAGAGAAGCAGAATCAGTGCACAGTACGAAGAGAATTGGTTATTTGGTATTAATTTTCGTGGACCCTGCTGTTGATGTCCGCTGTGGTGCGGATTCATTCTCTGTACATGTACGAAAACGTACCTTATAGATAGATAATACGATCAGCGAAACCAGATATGCCAACCAATTCCATGCCATGCGACACGTGAAAAACAGAATAAGGAGAAAAGAGATCCTTAATTTCTTTTTACTTTTAGTGTTTTTCTTTTATTTTGTTCTTTGCGTGCTTGCGCATATACAAACATACTCATAAGCGACGTTCACTTACAAGTGTATATAATGCGACGTCGATGGTCGACCAAATTACAAAATGAGTTAATTAATGCAGTACTAAATGTTATTTCTGATTCTGATAACATTTAATGAAGTTAGATTTCATATAAATTACTTGATAACGAGTTTTCATCATATTTTGGAAGCATCTAGAAATGCTATTGATCTTTTCCAAAACGACTGCTAGAAAGTTTTGAACTGCGATATCGCCCATTATTTGTTTAGATAATCTTCAAATTGAAATGCGGTTCGAGTCGTTGACAAAATTTTAGTTACTAGCTTTACTTTCTATGAAAAACATTGATGAGTATGGAAAATAATACCCTACTGAAGTTTTTGCATGTCCAAAGTGCATTTTTTTGAGTTTGAAAGGCTGAAGAATGAATTAATTGTTTTTTTTTTTTAATTTTCCTCAGCTTAAAAATATCTCCGTTAAAGACTTTCCAAGAATCGTTGATGCTCTTGAATTAAAAGAAACTTTCGAAAACATTTAAACTAAATTCACTGATCATAAAAATAGCCACACCGAGTGAATCTATCGAATGTTCATTTTCTGATCTGACACACGTTAAATCGTATGATAGAAAAAAAATGCGGGAGCAAAGATTATCGCAACTTGCAATTATATCAATAGAAAAATCATTTCTAAAGGAAATCAAAGGAAAAAACAGTTTCTATGATGAAGTTTTGCAAGTTTTTTGAAGAAATCCCGACGAATTAAACTTTTATTGAAGTATTTCCTTTCCAAATTATAGTTTCCCTACAAAGAAAAACACAAATAATTATAAAAACAAAAACTCAAAAAATTATACAAAAAACACAAAAAAAATCACACAAAATAAAACCAACGTCCTCGTCGTAATCCAGAATCGTATGTAAGAATAGACAAAATTTGAAGCAGAAGTTAGTGAACGCCTTGCTTGAAGCACCACGGCACGTCACTGAATTTGAGGTGATATTATTATTTGTATGCTGTGTTTATTTACATTTTAAATGGCTTCAAATTCTTCGAAGGACACAAGTTCCTTATTATACCTTATTTAAACGTTTTTTTTCTGTAGTTTATTTTCACGTTAAAATAGGTAAGTCCTTCTGGGGAACCCTTAAAAAACGCACCTACTATCTTACTTTTTTGTGGTGTGGAGAAAGATAGATTTATTTTCATTTGGATTCAGTTTAATTTTTTTTCAGATTTAGTTTACGATGTACATATTTCTGTTCATGAAATCTAAATTATTAGCTGGTAACCTTACCGACATTTGTGAGAGAAATATGCCAATCTAAAATGCTCACTACGGCAACCATGGAAAATGGAAAAACTTTATAGAAATAACGGTAGCTTATTGAAATCCATAATAGTAAGGGTGAAAGACAAATATTCTATCTTCCCAGTACTAAAAACATAAATTGAGCAGAGTACAGTCAGTGTACAATCCTCAAAACATACTCACTGACTAATTTATATTCATATGTATTATGTACATACATATACTTATACATACATATTGTGCGGTTACGAATTGACCATGTAAATGGGTCAGAAAATCAAATAATAAACGAAACGTTGTTTCTAATTTGATTGTTTGAAAATGAATCTATTTTATTTTTAGAAAAATTATTATTATCATAGTTACAACATAACAACGAAAAAACAGAGTACTTAGTACTAGAAAAAAAACTAAACAAAACAAGTGATTTCTTATTAGTCGTAAATATTTCCGGCCGCCTTGCAACAACGCATGTTGCAAATAATAAGAACGATTAAATATTTTGAAATGAAAGGAGTTATTGAATGAATGAATATGTTAATGATTAATAAATTAATAATAGTGGTATTTATAAGGATAAGAAAAAACACACAAATTTTAACAAAGCAAACAAAAAAAACAGTTATTTAAACGAACATATTGTAGAAAAAAATCAGTGCAATGAATGGAAGAATGATCTTTTTATAACTTTTATCAGAAAGGAAACATATATAAATTTCGAAAAAGAGAGTGCTTTTGAGTTTTTAAACATGGATGAACCCTTCAATCAGAAGGTAGGATAAAGAGTCTTACAATTGGACGTGTCATAATACCGTACTGTGCTCGGATACCTGCAACGCAGACTCGTTTATCAATACCAGGATAAGCCTTTATAACGCGACCTTAGCGCCATTCACTACCACAAAATCATTTTCCTTGATATCCTCCTGTGGCTGCTTGCACTTATGAAGTCTTTGAAATTCTAGAAGATATTCATTTTTCCATCTAGCACATAATTGATGATGGAGTATTTTGAGTTTTCTCCATCTGTTTATAAAGTTAAGAAAAGATTCAGTCATGTCTGGTTCGGGTGGAGTTAAAAGATGCCCACCTCGAAGAAAGTGTCCTGGAGTAAGAGGTAAAATGTCTTCAGAATTATCTGAAGATAAAGAAAGTGGCCGAGAATTGAGGCAAGTTTCAGTTTTAGCTAAAATCGTAGTAAATTATTCCTTATCTTTTCCGCCTATGATTCAAGTAAGCAAATTGTTGAAATTCTGAAAATCATTTGCGATTATTTTGCTAGCGCCAACCAAATTTGTTCCATTTTCAGGAGAAATGGATTTTGGCGTTCCTTGACGAGCGATGAAACGAATTAAAGCTCCTCAGAAGCATTCACTTGAAAGATAACTGGTAGCTTCCAAACGAAAGGCTTTTGTAGAAAAGCAAACGAACAGACACACATATCATATAGATAAGCGGCAGTAGCGACATGAAAAGATTTTTAATGTAGAAGAGCCGGCAAAATATATCCAAGTGTTTGTGAATGCTAACAATATTTCTGTTCGTTCGGGTGTCAGAGCTGCCATGATATGCTTTCGCATCTATTTCTTTTGAATCCTGCAAGTTTTGCATTTTCGGATAATTTTCTTGACCAAATTTTTCAACCTGAAAACCCAATATTCACAGGGTGTCAAACGCAAGAGTAGTTGATTTTCACCATGCAAAGATTTGTCGTGATTAAATTCAATGATGAGTGAAGTGATATGTGCATGATATGGCAGAATTATTGGGTGTCTTTCATTATAAGAAAGAGATGAGTTAGCTAATCTTCCGTTAACCCGTAGAATTTTGTTGGAATCAATCATAGGATTACGATTAGATAACGGGATTTTTAATGATATTTGCTCGTTTTTTAAAAGTAGGTAATAATCGGTTGGGTAACACATAGATTGCGATAATCGTATGATAAGATGTGTTGCCACAGGAATTTCTTCACGAGTTAAATTTTCTAAATTATTACATGGCTCATGTTTATGGATTGGATGAGTCCCCCAAAAAAAACGAAGCATGTATGCTATTGAATATGTTGCCTCAGTCAAGGACGAACATTGTCATAATATAAAATCGATGTTGGAAATATTTAAATTAGTGTGGGTTGCTTTAACTGGTTTTCTTTCTAAATCGTACTCTTTTGGCCTTGTAAATATTGAATTAGGCCAATTCTGTTCAGAATGACTAAGCCATGATGGGCCTTTCCACCAAAGACTATTTTCCTTGAGTTGATTTGTTGTCAAGCCTCGAGTGCCCAGATCGGTAGGGTTGTCAGCAGAACGAACGCGCTGTATAAGAGAGACTCTATTACCAACAAATGTAGCCCAGGTGCAAGATGGTTTTTCAATCCAACAAAGGACAATAGAGCTGTCCGTCCAAAGACATAGTCGTAGTTTTCACAACCGAGTTCTGGAAGTACTTTTTTCATAAGATTTGAAAGAAGTAAAGCACCATATAATTTCAATCTTGGAAGTGAAATTGTTTTCACTGTTGCTACTTTAATTTTCGCGTATAGAAGGTGAGTTGACGATTCATGGTTTTCATTTTTAATTCGTAAGAGAAGAGTTGAAGCATAAGCGCTTTCTGACGCATCACAAAATCCGTGAATTTGGATCCAGATAATACATCGTCAATGCAAAATTCTTTTAATAAGACTTTCGAAGCAAGAGGAAAAGTATCTTTGATGTCGTCAGCTAGCCTTTTCAAAGTTCTTAAAGCAAGATATGGAGCACAATTGACCCCCAACGTTACTGTATTAAGTTCATAGTCACTAACTTCATTTTCGCAGGATGTACGGAATAAAATCCTTTGAAATGGAGTATGTTCAGGATGTACTTTGATCTGCCGATACATCTTCTCGATATTCGCATTGAAAACATATTGAAAAACCGGCATCGAAGAATAAGCGCCATTAAATCTGATTGTAATACAGGACCAGGATGCAAAATATCATTAAAGCTCGTACCGTTACTCATAGAGTTAGAAGCATTGAACACAACTCGTATATTTGTACTAACGCTTTCCACTTTAATTACAGCGTGATGTGGCAAATAAAATTAATATATTTGATTATCTTTGTATTTTTCGCTGGGTGGAACCCTGTGCATGTGCCGAAGATCAACATACTATTGCAGCACATTATTGTATTGCTAATTTAAACCTGGATTTTTAAATAAACGTGTTTCGTTGCGATTATATTGATTAAGGGCAATTTCCCTATATCGACCAAGTGTTGGTGTTGGTTGTTTAAATGGAAGTTTAACCACGTAACGACCATTAACATCTCTGCTAGTAGTAGAAGCGTAGTAATCTTCGCAGTATTGCTCAGACGCCGCCGTAAGTGACTTAGATTCAGGTACTTCCTCTTTTTCCAAAATTCAGATATTTGTTGGTTAAGGGAAACCTCGTTGCAGTTAGATACTGAAGTCGAAAAACTTGTAATTTTCCTAAATTGCAGAGCTTCTGAAAGGACCCAACCGAAAATAGTGCATTGGCCTAGCAGAGAACCAAACATGTTATTTTTGACTCCCTCCCTTATAATCAATGGATAAAGGTCAGCACCAATAGCCATATCAATATTAGAGCTTTCATAAATTAAAGGATCTCCAAGTTCAAACTCAATTGGCTTTATTTCTGTTGGATATATTTCACATGACGGGAGATTTCCTGTGAGTTGTTTTAAAACAAAAGCTGTTGCTGATATCGTACAATGTTCGGATTTGGAACTTAGCATAAATGAACACAGCTTGGATGAAGTAGCTGTTTTGATATCACTCATACCGGAAATTGAAGGTTGGATAGGTTTTATTGGAAGATTCAGTCTCTTGTGTATCAGTTCACTTATAAAAGTTACTTCTAAAGCGGGATAAATGAATGCTCTAATAGGAAATTGAGCGCCTTGATGATGTTTTTGTGCAAGAGCAGTAGCTAATAATATTTTCTTGTTTTGTCTTGAAACGTAAGAAAATACTTCAAACCCATCCATACAGTCCACTGCTATTTCAGTTAAGATACAATTTGACTGAAATAGCAGTGGACTGTATGGATGGGTTTGAAGTATTTTTGAAGCTCGAAGTTGGTTGAAATTCATGTACTGACCGTGAGTTAGAGACATTATTTATTTACTTATTTACCATCTTTCAAGCTAACAAAACTTTATAAAGATTACAAAAGAGCTTAAATTAAGTATTGACTATCTTTCACATTTAATAAACAAATAATATAGTAACAATTACAATAAATTTGATATATTTTTCTTAATCTCATTTCTATTAACATTTAAATCAATGGCAAAATCAACTTCATTAAAATTTAAACACGTATTGGTAATTGGATTGTGCTTAGCGTAACTTGTACTATGGAATGCAACATGGAAAAAATCACCATTCGTTGGTCGTAAACAGCGGGTAGGAACGTACATACTGAACATAGATAACAAAACGGGACAATTTATGTTAGAGTTAATAACATCGTAAGCAAAAAGTATCGAATTTAACTTTCTTCTCGACACAAGAGGTTTAAGGTCAATAAGTATGCTTCTGCTTTCGTAAAATGGAACGTTTAAATTTCCATAAATCTTTCGTAACGCAAACTGAGTGAATTTTTTTTTAACTTTTTCAATCCGTCCTGTATTTAGCTGCGAGTAAGGATTCCGTATAACGCTGAAGTATTCCAACAACGGTCTAACAATAATGATGTTAAGGGCTTTAAGTGTATATGGATCTTCAAAACCATTAGAGTTTCGAATAACAAATCCTAACATAGCATTAGCTCTTGAAATTAAATGGTCTATATAGAGCGAGAAATTAATTTTAGAGTCAAATACCACTCCAAGATCTCTCTGAATTTCACATTTTTGTAGAGAAAAGTTACAAAGCTTGTATTCGAAATGCAAGGGATTTCGAATTTTTGTAAATTTCACTACACTTGTTAATATGAAAATTAAGTCCGTTTAAATTGCCCCATTTATGAATTTGATCTAAATGCGCTTGAACTTTACCTGCATCAGATAAAGATTCGATGCAGCTAAAAAATTTAAAATCATCAGCATACAAAATATATTTTGAAAATGAAACTAGAGATGGCAAATCATTTAAAAAATAATGAATAGTAATGGGCCAAGATGAAGAACACCTGAATGATTTGATATTTCATTTGATAAAACGTTGCCAATTTTGACAATTTGTCTTCTACCAACTAAGTAACTCCTTTTCCAACTCAGAAGAGAGGAGAGAAAACCAAAACTTTTAAGTTTCCTTATTAAAACACTATGTTGAACACGATTAAAAGCTTTGGATAAATCGGTATAGATAGTGTCAATTTATAAGTGCTTTTCCATGTTATTTAAACAATAGTTAGTAAAAATACTTAAGTTCGTCGCTGTCGACATACCACTCATAAATCCGTGTTGAAATTCTGATATATGGTTTTTAACTAAATTAAAAAATTTATTTTTACCATTGCTTAAAAGTCTTTAGGGATGAGCTGAACCTTAGCAATGGGTCTATAGTTTTCTACTAAGCCCTTTGATACAGATTTATGCAATGGAGTGATGAACGAACATTTACACTTATCTAAAAATACACCTTGATCTAAGGACACGTTAAATATAAGGCAGAGCGGCACTACAAGGTTGAATCTGGGATTTTTTAAATGAGCTGATGGTATATTGTCCGGTGCGACCGAAAAATTTTGTTCAAGAGATGATAAATAAGCAATAAGTCACATTCTGATAAACATAAATTACCAACATCGATTTAGAGATTTAGATTTAGAGTCAACGAAGTTATAAAATTTTAAATTAAAATCGATAAAATTAGATTGGAAAAAAGATGCAAAACTATTGCAAATAACATTAATGCTGGAGGGAATCCCAAGTGATTTTCTTTTTGCGTTAAAAAAAGACCAAAAACATTTTGGATTTGCTTTAATATTAGATTCTAGAGGGCACATGTATTGCTTATAAGTAAATTTCCTCAGAAATTCATATTCTTTACTTATTCGCTTAAAATGGTTCTGAAAAGAGACACAAACCTTGCTCTTTTTTTGGAATTTTATCATTACATTTCTTAGCCTAGATAGGCTCTTATTGAACCAAGGTGTTTTTTTTTTGAATTTTTAAATAGTTTCTTAGGTACACAATCCGAAATCATAGATTCCAAAACGTTCTGTAACATAGTAAAGGCTATCTGCACATTTGAACAATTAAAGATAGGTTGCCCATCAATACATTCTAAATAACTATTCATTGCATTATAATCAGCATTTTTGAAATCATATTTTGGTACATTATTAAAAAGCGACTTAAATTCATTTACAGCAGATAAGTTAAATTTAATTTCAAGCGATTAGTGATGCATGCTATTTTCTAGTAGTTTAAAACTTGCTTCCTTTAAATAAGCTTCTAGACCACTATCGACAAAAACCAAATCCAAAATACGATCTATAGAATTCAAAATACCCTTAATTTAATACATATTCAACGATATAATGTTATTAATTAAACTAAGTTCAAAATCTTTGGTAATATTACAAGGAACCATTCTTCTTTCTTCATTTGAAAACAACCATTTAACATTTGGCAGATTAAAATCTCCGACCACAACAAAATAAGAATTTTCATCGGTAGTATCACTCCGATCTTGTGGTGTGGAAGATACCGCAAGAGACAACTTTTTCCCAGCCTTAACCGAACACCGTTTTCCACTTTCGTTAACATTGATGATTCTCTGAGCACGGTGTTATCGCGAATATGACGACTTGAATCGAATTTTGAAGTCGTATGCGCATTAGCACTTTTGCCAAATGCGCTCTGAAAACATTTTATGAAATATGTTGAGAGATCTCCCATTTTCTTAATACACAATTGCAATGGAATTTGCATGCAAATTTTACATTTAAAGAACAAACCTGCACAAGAATTTATTGTTTTTAAGTCTTTTTTGGTTAATGCATAGCAGTCCAAATGTAATTTGTGTCCACACAAATCACAGGAAAGAAAACATTCGTCGGGAATGACTTCAAGACACTTCTGACATTTAGAATTCATATTAGAAATTTTTAATTGAAGAGCAAAATAAAACACAATAGCAGGACAGGCCGCGCAAAACTTTGATGAGTATTTGAGTTTTCCAGAGTAATTGAAAGAAAGGCATTATTTCTGTGTAACAGATTATGGTGTCGTTATGAAAACTGCGCACGAGTATTTACTTCGGCAGTCGACAGATAATTGAGTTGGAGATAAACAGTTTTCTTACTTACTTACTTACTTACTTACTTACTTACTTAAGGTGCCTACAGTCCGGGGTGGACCAGGGCCTCAACCAACAAGCTTCTTCCAGTCGGCTCGGTTTCTAGCTATCTGTCTCCAGTTTCGCACTCCAAGTTGGTTGAGATCCTCTTCCACTAGCGTGCGCCACCTTTTACGCTGTCCACCTCTACTGCGCTGTCCCACGGGGCAGGATTCAAAGACTTTCCGGGCCGGAGCATTGATGTCCATTCACTCTAGGTGACCCAGCCATCTCAGTCGTTGGATTTTCAATTTTCTGACTAGGTCGTTATCGCCGTGCAGCCCGTATAGTTCGTTGTTGTATCGGCTTCTCCATTCCCCATCTATGCAGACGGGACCAAAAATCACCCGGAGAATTTTCCTCTCAAAACAACCTAACGCGTTCTCCTCCACCGTTAACATTGTAAATGTCTCTGCACCATACATCACGACTGGGATGATGAGCGTATTATATTTGGACAGTTTAGTTGCTCGAGAGAGGGCTTTGTTTCTCAATTGCCTTCTTAGCCCAAAGAAACAGCGATTGGCAATAGTAATTCTCCGTTTGATCTCAGTACTGGTATCATTCGCTGAGTTTATAGCGGAGCCTAGGTATAAAAAGTCTCTGACCACTTCAAAATTATAGCTGTCTATAGTGACGTTCTGTCCAAGACGCCGGTGCTGGGTGTCCTTTCTTGTTGACAGCATATATTTTGTTTTGCTTCCGTTTAGTGTTAAACCCATCTTCTTGGCTTCCTTCTCAATACTCTGGAAAGCACTATTGACACCACGCTTTGTTCATCCGATTATGTCAATGTCGTCAGCATAAGCGAGTAATTGGACGGACTTTTTAAAGATTGTGCCTCTACTGTTGACGTGAGAGTTTTGCAATATTCTTTCAAGAATGATGTTAAAGAAGTCGCATGACAGCACGTCGCCCTGTCTAAAACCTTTTTTCACATCAAAGGTATCTGTGAGGTCTTTGCCGATCTTGATGGAGCAGCGTGCATTCTCCATCGTCATCCTGCATAAACGAACGAGTTTGGTAGGGATGCCAAAACTAGACATAGCTCTATATAGCTCGTCTCTGTAGATGCTGTCATACGCGGCCTTGAAATCGACAAAAGGGTTGTGAGTATCGATTTGAAATTCCTGGTATTTTTCCAAGATCTGCCTTAGTGAGAATATTTGGTCGAAAGTAGACTTCCCTGGCCTAAAGCCACACTGATAAGGACCTATCAGGTTGTTGACGAAAGGCTATAGGCGCTCACCAACTACGGCGGAGAAGATCTTATAGGCGGTACTAAGAAGACTGATGCCTCTGTAGTTGGTGCAGGCCAGAGCATCGCCTTTCTTGAGGATCGGGCAAACAATGCTGAGGTTCCATTCATCGGGCATGCTTTCCTCCGACCATATTTTGCAGATGAGCTGGTGCATACTCCATACTAGTTCATCGCCAGCCGCTTTGAATAACTCGGCCGCAAGACCATCAGCTCTAGCAGCTTTGTTGGACTTAAGTTTATTTTTTCCGCTATCGTCTTGTAGAGGGAAAAGTGCCTTAGTGGGAACACTCCTCTCGGTTTCTGTCCTCAGTGCTGTTGATGGCACCGTTGATTCTCTGTGGTGAATTCATCCGCCGCACACCATCCTTCTGATAGGCTCGTCCAACACTTCAGCCCAGTTATACAGCCAGTCATTTCGGACAGAAGATTATAGCGTTGCTATTTTTGCCTTTTGTTCAACACTCGCGCTTATTTGTTTAGCAAGTCAAGTTCGGATGAACGAGACCAGTATCCGATGGTTACCACTTGGAGGTAAAATAAGCACAATTGACGTGTAGTATTCGTTGTATCACTGGACGTCGCCATGTTGACGCCAATCAGTGACTTCCCGCATCCTACAACGCCCAACCATCATAAACAGTTATCACAAATATTCAAAGACTTAACTGTTGAACGTCTTTCATTTATTGACATATTCGTAAGTTTTGCACAAAATCGGATATAATGAGTACTTTGGCACAACTTGCATTGTAAGTTATTATTTGCCTGAGAATAAGCGGCTTTACGTTCTTGCTTTCTGGATTGTAGAGTCTTAGCAGGTGTTGAAGTACTTGTGGAAGAAAGTTTTACACAGTATTTGATGTCCAAAACAGTTTCCAGTACACTGTAGCGATTTGTTAGCAATGAATCCATTCATTTACATGTAGGAATATAGCATGATATGAATGATGGGTGACCTTGTATGAACGTAGAGTTTTGTTTTTTCTAATTGGGCTTTAGGTCAATAAATGAAACAAAAGCTTATTTGTTTTCACGACGTTTCGTCCATGTGTCTATGGACATCATCAGGTGAAATCACTATGTTCTATATTTCCATTGAAAAGTTACAATTAAAGTTGATAACACATTAATAATAACAATAAATTAATGGCTTACACTAATTAGATTTATATCGTACAAATACAACAAAAAGACTCTATAACTTAACACTTTAATGTGAGAAAAATCTCCATGGAGATGCATTGGTTGTTTTCTTTTCAAGAAGATGTTTATTATACGGACTAACGTTCTATATTGCCGTTCTTCTATTCATTGTATTGTGCGGGTCTATTATGTGAAGAGTTTCAATTATGTATATCTTGTTTTGGTTCTCTTTCTTTTGAAATATTTTAGTGTCGTCAAGATTAGGACCACACTCCTATAAGAGGCAATGCGCTGGAAAGAAGGTATTGAATGTCTTCAGGTATGTGGACACTGGTGTTGTTTACAAACCACTTATCTCTTGTTTTAATGATTTGACATATTTTCTGTTTAGCAATCCTTTCTTGTTGTAGGTATTGATGCATGGTAAAAAAGCTGAGTAAGGGTGGAAGCCATTAAATTTCGCATCCTTGATGCAAGCAGCAGAACTTGAACTGAAAGTCATAGGCGAAGAATTGATATTTTCACTATTTATTATCTTCACCATCACTTGCATTAGCATAACATTACGCGTGCTTTGGTGAGAAAAAGAAATTCAGTCGGTCAAAATGTTACAAGAGATAAAACAACAAAAATCCACTGGGATCTACTTTACGTTTTTATTCCAGTGAAATGTTACTTCACATTGTTCGTTTGTGCTGCTCAAATTAGGAGGGTGCTGATCTAATTTTGTGTATTTGCTATGTTGGTGAACCTGATAATAGATTACAATAGATGTGTTCGATTTTTGATCTTTAGGCTTGTCACGCATGTGACTTTCTAAGGCGGAGTTTATAAAATAGTTGTTTAGAGTTAAATCATTTTCCATTTGGGGATTCACACGTAATATTATTTTGTACTACATTAGTCGTTTTGTTTAATCAGAATTGAATCATATTATGGATTATCAAAACACATGCATTACAAAAGATATTGCACTTCATCGGGATCTTGTTTCATGATCCAAAAATGTAGTCCTGGGGATGGTAGTGTAGTGCAAAGAAAAGAAACAAACTTCACATGAAAAATAAACACACACAAGGAAAAAGAGATGGAAGTAAATTGCTATTGTCACTCTGATATATAGTGTTTTATTTTCATGCGAAGGAGCACGATTACACGATTCGTCTTTTCTGTTGTTTCGTCTTTATGAGGAAGAAACAATAGCAGGAATGAAAATTTCAACACTTTTTATGGTTGAACTTGAATGCATGTATATTTTTATTGAGGTTTTCTTCAATTTACATAGACCTTTGTACATTTTGTTTACCTAACTATAGATTTATCTATTTGACGACTTTGAATTGGCCGCGCTACACAATTCTTATTTTTATTGTTTTTTTTTTTACAATGTACCAACTTCAAGTAATGTATTTTTCTATTTTTTTAAACTGAATAATATTTTTTGCGTCCTCTCGATGGTTGAACTTTGGTGTTTCTGATTTGAAAACCGCAATGCTCCTCGATGTAAATTCAAATTATTGAGTTGGTAATTTTTTTCTCACAATTAAATGGTATATATTTGTGAAAGAAGTAATTCAAATACATTTTTAATGATTACAACAGTTTATTTTTACAGAAAACAAAATAAAATTTTATAAACGTCAAAATGACGAACGAAATGACATACATATTTTCACGAGCAGTGTAATCACGAACGTATGTGCCTGTCAAAATGACGAATGATAAAACGAACGAATCGTGAATTCAGGCTCATGACGTAGTGAAATACGGTAATTGAATAATGGAACGGACGGATTGTTGATGGTGAAATTAGTTTTCATTGCTTAATTCATATTGTAAAAAGCACTACAATTTATTACTGTACAAGATGCGAAAAATAAAAACACATAGGTTGTATGGCTTGAAAAGCTTGCAAGCTTAAAAAGTTACGAAATTCAAACAACACGTTTGTCAGGTGGTTGTTTTTATGTTCGAATCATTAAACATCGACAAGGTACTTCCAAGATTTATCAGTTTTAATCTCTTTGTACCTGTCCACACTAGAGTTTAACTATTTCGATTTTTTCGAAAAGGAAACAGGCAATCTGCCTTTCTCTTTCCTACGAATGTAAGATCGTCAAGTAGAAGAACATTTGTTGTGGATCGTTTTCTTGTATTTGTTTTACTTCACTGTGTTATAGATAGATAGATAGATATAATTTTATTTATTCTATTAAACAATGTTTACATGATATTATTACAAGAGTAAAATAAAATAAGTGGGCAATAGCATTGCCGTCTGCCTGATTGACCCGCTAAAATGTATAATGTTCTTGATTCGTGTACACTTTAAAAAAGTATTTTAATATTAAAGAAAAGAGCCAAGGTTAATTTAAAAACATGATATATTTTTTTTTTTGTACTACATGAACTCCGTAATGATATTATTGCGATATGTAAATGCAGTTTTAATATAATTATGAAGTGAATCCCAATTGTCGCGGTAAAAGATATTCTTAGTTTTTTCCATTGTCAATGAACGATTTCCGAAATAAATAAGTCTTATATCATTGTAAATTAGACATATTGCCAAGAAGTGAATTGTATCTTCTTTTGCCTTAAGTTCACATATTGTACAAAGGTTTGAATCATTTTTATTAAATGGCGAACCGTTTAAATTCAATACTTCACATCTGGCTCTACATATCAAAGATATAGCTCTAAGGCTAAGACAATCATTAAAATAATTTTCACTTCCCAGATCGTAGTTAAGATCTGAATTTATTGGTCTATTAATAGAGGATGTTGCCTGTACTATATTGTCATTGCGACTGTGAATGTCAGACAGTTCCAAAAGATTATAAAACTGCTGCTTTAAAATGAATAGATCATCATACTGAATATTAATGGTTGTATCGCATTTTTCTGCCAAAAAAATTAAATCATTAACCCCTTCCAATTTATTTTCAAATGTGTATTTGGTAAGAATGTGTGGAAGTCTATGTGCCGGATAATTAAGCACTTTGATTATATAATCGAAATGTAATTTTAGTGTAAACGTAAATAGGTTTGGTAGACCTGCCTCCAGGGCGAGGACGTAGTTAGGAGTGTTCATATGGAGGCGGGAAAATTTATTACGAGAAAAGCGAAGTAGTTTTTCAACTTCTTTGCTTGAATCCCCATGTTTGGCAACTGTAACACATAACTGAGCGCATGGCAGCTTCAAAAACACGGTATTTTGGTGAGATTGGAATTTCATTTTTATTGATAATGGTTTTCCATGACGCGTTTATTAGGGTTTTAGATGATAGGATATCTTTTTTTTGAAAATGATGAGTGAGTTTCATGTTGGGTTCCAAAATTATGCCGAGGTAATTATATTGTGTGACAACTTCTATTCCTTCACCGTCGAAATACCATTTTTCATTCACTGGCAGCTTCGTTTGTCTATTGCGTATGATCATGATTTTAGATTTTTCTAGATCCACCCTCAAGTTCCAAGTTTTACAGAAGTTATACATTTTATTGATCATTAGTTGTAAGCTGTGAGGCGATTCCGCCAGTAATACAATATCATCAGCATAAGGTAAAACCTTATTGATTTCTTGAGCGATTCTGATACCGGCTGGTAGATGATGCGATGTGTCATCTATAAATAAAGCGAAAAGGACTGCACTAAGCAGGCAACCCTGTTTAACTCCGCTCTTAGTTTCAAGCCATTCAGATTTATTTCTGCCGTCCCATACACACTGGCGTGTGTTATTGTACATATTTTTTAAGATTTTCAACATTTTCGTTGACATACTTTTTTGAGATAGTTTATAGAAAAAGGCATTGCGGTCAATCGAGTCAAATGCAGCTTTAAATCTACAAAAAAACGTACAGATTTCTTTTTTGTCTAAGGAAGAATTGGGCGACAGTTGTTAGTATGAATATGTTGTCAACAGTGGAGTATCCTTTTCGGAAACCCGCTTGATATTCACTCAGTAAATTGTTTCTTTCTACCCAGGTGTTGATTCTTCTTAGAAGGATAAAGCGGAAAATCTTAGCAATTGAGTTCATGAACGAGATTCCTCTATAATTATTTGGTATATTAACGTCCCCTTTTTTTATATAGAGGATACACAATAAAGTCCTTGAATTCGGTTAGTACCATTTTTATAGAATTCATTTCCTATTCTATCAGGTCCAGGGGGTTTTTTATTTTTTTAAATTATTGAGGCTAGTCATCAGTTTGCTCATATCAAATTCCGCATCTAGTAGTTCGTCGATTATTAGGGGCTCAGCAAATTGTATATTTTCACAAATGTCAGTGGGATTAAGTAAGTGTTTAAAGTAATGAGCTAAATTTGAGACCGAAGCATGAATACCACAAATAAATTCTATACCTTTGAGTAGCTTAATTTTATCCCAAAAATATTTACTATTTTTTGCGCTCGAAAATTCCAGTGTTACAGACTTAAAATATTTTTGACGTTTGTCTCTGCAAAGCATTTTATATGTTTTATTTACGCTGATGTATTGCATTATAAGGGATTTATTCGGACTTGTTGATATTTTTATTGTCTGTAGTAGTTTAAATGATAATTTTCGTGCGGTGAAACTTTCCTGGTCGAACCACTTCTGTCGGTAGATTTGTTTACTCGAACTAGAGTGTATACTAACAACATTTTTAATGGAGTTGCTTGGGTAACTTTCTTTTCTGCGGCGGTACGGTAAACGTTGGTGGTTGCGCAGGTACTCTCTATCTCGGTCAATAATTTTAAAGCATATGATTATGTTTGGTTCTCTTTCCACATACGTTTTGGCGGCAAGCTTAGTGCGAAGTATTGTGTATTGATTTGGAAGTCGAACGTAAGAGATATTGGCTTGTGATCTTAGAAAATTTCTGTTCCTACTTGAAAGCAAGAAAGGATTTTATTCCATTCGCCCGATGCTGCACAAATATCTATAACCGACTTCCCTGAACCTCCAACAAAAGTAAGCTCCCCGTTTCTATCACCTTTGTTACACCCATTAAGTATGTACAAATTGAAGTTTTGGATCATTTCTAGAAAAAGGCGACCATTCTTATTCGTGATTTTATTTTTTGAGGTACTTTTATCTAAAATGTCCATACCAATAAAACTCGTCTCAGATGGAATTATCTGCTCTTCACCAGTCCTGGCATTGACATCCCCAATTAGCAGAATATTTTCAGATTCTATTGTATTTAGAAGATCATAAAGAGCATAAAATTCGACATCCCAGAAATTGCAGTTAATGTATGCTGGCATGATATAAAATTTTGAATTTATACTATTTAAAACCAAACAAACGTGGTTATTAATTTCAATAAAAATACCTTTTACATATTTTTTTAGACCAAATAAAGAACCTCCTATTGGTCTACCAAACTTATGTTCACGACTAGCCTATATCCAATATAATTTATATTCATTGAGGTATTTGCTATAGTTTTCAAAATATTCATTTGTTATAAATGTTTCAAATAGAAAGAAAATATCATGTTTTTTTTTACATATTTAAAGAAATCGGCACTAATTATTTTGTTTGCCCAACCGGCAATATTATAATAAGAAAGAATTTTAAAATTATTATTTTTAATGTTATTACTACTTAATTTTATACTACTTTTACTTGCGTGACAGACGGCAGCACTGCTTCAAGTACATTGTGAAGTTGGTTGCATTGTTAAACTTGTAGATGGCGCTGCTAGCAACCCATCCTTATTGACAATAGTTGACGTTTCGCTGACGTTCTGTTGTGATTTATTTGTTTTCTATTGTGATTTAATTTTTTATTCCGATGTCACCAAATAATTCATGTAGCACCTCAAATCCATCTCGATTGCCAGAAAAGAAGTTTCCTTCTTGTGTTGTGTGAAAAGTTTTTCCATTTAACAACCATTTTCAGACCTCGGATTTGTGGAGAAGCTGATGGATGTTTGGTTTTGATCGCTCTTCGAATTTGCAAGATTTGTTGTCGTCTTCTTAGTTCGTCACTGGTGTAATCAGGGTTCACGTACACACCGCTTCCTTTGAGCTTGCCTGAGCTCTTAAGCAGCTGAGATGAAATGTGTTTGTTCTTTGTCTCTACTAGTACCAGTTGCTGTCTTCCTTTAGATTGCAATGCAGTTACATCCTCTATATCAATATTTTGATCCAGAAGTTTTTTTTGTGATCTCATCGTTTGATTTGGGAATATCATCGCACATAGTTGGTGGTAGAGTGAAAATTAATTTTTTTTCCTTAGAGGGCTTCTCCAATGATTCCATTTTCTTTTCGAGTGTATTGTTCTTTTGTTTTAACTCCTCAAGTTCTTGTGCAAGGGTCTCATTTGAGGCTTTCAGATTCTGCATTTCAGCAAACATGTATGCAAAGTCAGTTTTTGTTGGCAAATCACTAAGTTTGGTTTCTAAAGTTTTTGTAAGCATATCTTGCAGTTCAGAAACAGTCATTGATGCTACAGCCATTTCATTTTGTATGTGTTTTTTTGCTATTACGGGCTAGCTCCGGAGATGTTTCTAGCAAATTTCTTTGTGTGTTTGTTGGATTAGAAATCACTGAATTTGGTGTTTAGTTCTCTCACTGAATCTTTTAGTTTTATATAATTTAAGATTATTATTAAAAAAATATATAAAAGGGATTTTTTATCGCGATAAAATACAGAAAATAAAATATTTTTTTAAGAGCCGTGGTTTTTAACTTTTGCAACCTTTGGCAGATCAACGGTCAATCACTGTGTTATATTCTCACCAAAACACACATTTTGTTTCACATTCAACCAAAGATTATTAAGCTCAATTGTATAAGCTTCTATTGAACTTTCTGTTTGTTCGCTAAGTACTAATTCTTGATAATTAGTTTTAAATAAAACTAATTCGCCAGTTGATGTAATAAAATCGTTTGGTGCCGTCATGTTTAAGAAGAGTTTGTTATCTTATAATCAAAAGTCAAAATGAAGGAAATCCACAGAAAATATCAAGAAAAATGATCAGCTGGATGGAATAGTTCGCACTTCTGCCCTAAAATCGGCGTTATTTGCACGTGATTTTTATTCAAACACAGCAAGGTATGTTATACCGCGGCTTTCAAAAATTGCTTGTTTAATTACCCAAACAAATTCAAAAATTCACTGAATTTTCAATAAATTTCACAAGCAACCCTATTTCGCGTACTATTATTTTATATAATATCGTTAACTATTTTGTGAACTAGGAAAAAGTCAATTGCACTTATTTTAAAACTAAAATATGTACGCACCTGATACCATAATAATAAATGAATCAATTATATATGCTTCTTGGTGAATTTTGTGGATTCAGGAACCAGGTTTGAGTCTTCGGATTCTTTTGTTATATCCAATTCAAATGGCTTTTAGAGACTTGAAGATGAATTTTATTTTCATTGCTGATATTTTTGTAGATCATTAATTTGGTGAAATCTTGATTTTCAGTGCAAATTGAATAAAATGCACATTTATGTTTTATGTTGTTGATTGAAGATAAATCGTTGATTTAGCGGTATGTATGGATTAAAATCTTCTGGATGTTTTACTCGTAGAGATTTACATTACACGTAGAATTCGTCAAAAAAACTTCAATGTGATGAAAGGTCCATGCATTAGGTATAATAAACGTTGTTTTTTCTTCTTATCTATCCGACTCGAATGGACCAAAAAATGTGCAGTTGCGAATTGACCATGTAAATGGGTAAGAAAATCAAATATAAGCGAAATATTGTTTCTAATTTGAATGTTTGAAAATGAATCTATTTTATTATTAGAAAAATTATTATTATCATATTTAACAACGAAAAACAGAGTACTTAGCACTAGAAAAAAAAATCGAAACAAAACAAGTGATTTCTTATTTGTCGTAAACACATGTGTTTGTATTTCTATATACACACTATTTTTATTGTTTTTTTGCAATGTTAATGATAAAACTCACAAAATAAAGCTCGCACTTCTAAAAAATTATATCGCCTTTTCACACCGTCCCAAAAGTCAGATTTCATAAAAAATACAATAGTTTGACCAAAAAATGTTGTGTAGCAATAATTTTTCGCAGGCGACTATTTTTCCCGAAAACTACTCAAAACTACAAGCATACAACACTCAATTGGTTTTTCTAAGAAACAAAAAACAAATAGCCCAAAATGTTTAACAGTACTCGGTTAAGAAAAAAAAACACGACTCTAGTTGAACAAGTCATTTATTTGCGAGCCTTTATCTAACTTTTTTTTTTATTTTAAACGCTTTAAAAAAATCTTCTATCAAATGTACGTTTTTAACACGATTTCTAACGCACCTATTTTTCACAGATATAGGAATCAAACATGACCCGCATTAAATATAAACACATGAAATATGAAACACATCAATTTTAAATTTAAATTAAAACAAATTGCTATGCGCCGCCAGTGCTGCCTTCTGTGATGCGTTGTTTTTGATGTCCGATTTATGTCCTGCAAGTCTCTTTTTTAGTTTTTGTTTAGTTGTCCCAATATATATTTGGTTACATTCCTTGTTGTCTTTGCCTTTGCAATTTATCTTGTAGACTATGTCTAATTGTTCCATTTTGTCCGTTTTTGTTTTAAGTTTTGTGTATAGTTGGGAATCCGTGTGGGTTGATTTCATTGCCATTTTATATTTGTCGGTATCGAGGAGTTTGGCATATTTGAATCTGTCGGCTATTTGTTTTATATATGTAAAGGATTTGTATTTTGTCGTTTATTGTTGCGGTTGTTGTTGTTGTTGGTTTTGGAGTTCTTGTTGTATCATCGATTCGATTACGTTCCTCGGAAAAGATTTTTTTTTTTTAAATGTCGCTGACTTTGTTTATGTTTTGCGGATGAAATTTTTCACGAGGACTATTTTTATGAGGTTGTTTGTGGTGTTGAAAATAGTGTTTTTGGATGCTGCTTTTGTCCAAAAGTCCTTTTTTATACTATTTTCTTGCCGAATGACGATTACGTTCCTCGGACTAAAGTGTCTAGATAAGATATTCTGTTGTTATTTTCGATTTCGCACGTGAACTGAATTTGTCTGTGGAAGCTGTTTAAAGTATTCAATGTTACGTCGACATCTTTTCTTTTTATAACTGTGAAGATGTCGTCCACATATTTTGTTATTATTCTTGGTTTAGTTACTAGTTTGTCGAGCTATTCGTCGAGGAGTTCTTCAGGAATGATTGCCGCTATAATTGGGGAAGGAGGGTTTCCCATATGCATACCATTTCTTTGTTGTTAATTCCTATTACCGTAGTTATTGTCGATGATGCAGAAACGGGTGAGTTCGACAAATTTAGTCTTTTTTATGAGGGTGTATTTGTTTTGTCTCTCCCAATTCTTATTAATCAAAACTAATGCCGTTTGTAGAGGAATGTTAGTGAAGAAGATACTTCGTCAAATGACACTAGGATTTCATGATTTTCAATACTTAAATCATTGATTTTTGTTTTGAAATCACTTGAATTTTTGACATTATATTTTGATTCTGATGTTAGGTTGTTCAAAATTGATATTAAGTATTGAGCCAACTTGTAGCAAGGGCTTTGACTGATGATCAAATTTGGCGGAGAGGCTGTGAACACACCTTTACTAATCTGTTGCAACGCTGAAGCATATGTCAAAATCTGTAACACATTTGTTCTGAAGAAGGTGTAGTTTGTGTTAAAAAAATCTTACACCCTTGTATTTTTCTGTTACAATAGGGTCCGGCTATTGTAAAAGTGTAAAAGTGTAAGATTTTGACATTCAGTATATTTTGTTGTTGTAGTGCAAAAAAATGCTACACTTTTACACTTTTACAATGATACAAGACCAGATACTCCGGATCGTGAATACCCCTAATGATTTTAGTTTTTTGACATATTTTCTGTTTAGCAATTCTTTCTTGTTGTTGGTATTAATAATTTCATGGTAAAGAAAGCTAAGTAAGGGTGGAAGCTATTAAATTTCGGGTGCTCATTACGCATTTGTCCATTGATGTTAGATGTTGTTGTTTGGCAGAAAGGAATATGTTAAGAATTTTGCAGTGGAAATTGTACATTGTTTCTTGTAATGTAGAAAGTAAATGATTTTTTTTACCTAAATCTTGCTGCAGTATGGCATGAATTATTAACGGATTATTCCCACAACGAAAGTGTATTTTCTGGTTACCGACTTGAACATAAATAAACTAAGATTGGATCCCATGAATCGGTTGACACTTTATGATTTTCGAGATTTGATATAGCGTCATTTATTTGTCTTTGAATGTCTATGATTTGTTTACTAGATTCACAGGTAATTGTTGGTAAATTAAACAACGTTTTAAGTTGGTTTTTAACCAATATTCGTTTATTTTCATATTGGTCTGCCAGAGCAGCCCAAGCTGGTACAAGATTGTCAGATGTCAGGAGAAATTTCGAAACTATATTTAAAGCTTCACCTCATGTTTTTTTCGCGTAGGTGAAAGAGCTTTTGTACAGAACATAGTTTTGAGTGGTTAATGTAGACGGCTGTAAACATGTCCCTAAAGAATGGTCATGTCAAATAATCATTAGCAAATATTTGTGTATCGCGTGCTAGAACATTGATGCAAAGAGCAGAACTTGAATTGAAATCTTAAGTTTTTTATGATTATGATTATCTCCGCTAAGCCGTGAATATAGGTTGTATATGAAGATCGATATCTACCTTGTATTGACTTTAGGCTTGCAGAATTGTCACCATCACTTGCATTAGCATAACATCGTTTCAGATTTAACCAAAGATTATTAACTCAAATTTATAAGCTTCTAAGGAACTTTCTGTTTGTGCGCTAAGTACTAATTCTTTATAATTAGTTTTAAATAACACTAATTCGTCAGTTGTTATAATAAAATCGTTTAGTGCCGTTATGTTTAAGAAGAGTTTGTTATATTATAATAAAAAGTCAAAATGAAGGAAATCCACAGAAAATATCAAGAAAATTGATCACGTGGGTGGAATAGTTGGTACTTCTGCTTTTAATTCGACGTTATTCAAACACAGCAAGGTATGTTATACCGTGGCTTTCAAAGTTTTTTTGTTTAATTATGCAAACAAATTCAAAAATTCACTGAATTTGCAATAAATTTCACAAGCAACCCTATTTCGCTTACTATTATTTTATGTAATATCGTTAATGCAACTATTTTGTGAACTAGGAAAAAGTCAATTGCACTTATTTTAAAACTAAAATATGTACGCACCTGATACCATAATAATAAATGAATCAATTATATATGCTTCTTGATGAATTTTGTGGATTGAGGAACTAGGTTTGAGTCTTCGGATTCTTTTGTTATATCCAATTCAAATGGCTTTTAGAGACTTGAAGATGAATTTTATTTTAATTGCTGATATTTTTGTAGATCATTAATTTGGTGAAATCTTGATTTTCAGTGCAAATTGAATAAAATGCACATTTATGTTTTATGTTGTTGATTGAAGATAAATCGTTGATTTATCGATATGGATTGAATTCTTCTGGATGTTTTACTCGTAGAGATTAACATATCACGTAGAATTCTTCAATAAAACTTAAATGTAATGAAAGGTCAATGGATTAAATATTATAAACGTTGTTTTTTCTTATTATCTATCCGGCTCGAATAGACCAAAAAATGTGCGGTTACGAATTGACCATGTAAATGGGTCAGAAAATCAAATAATTTTTTTTCCCGTGGGTAGGGTTAAAACTTTCAAAAGGCTCTATGACGACCTAAAAACGCGTGCTCATAGGAGTGTGAGATTCTTACTGCACTAGAAACACCTCCTCCTCCCGATTGCAACTAAGTTGAAATTTATCTAGCAATTTATTTTTTACGAATTTAATTAACGTGTTGCATTTAACTATCCGGTGATAGTTCCTGCTTATACCACGATTTTAAGGCGGATTCTCGTTTAGTGCACCAAATCGGAAGGCTTTGTCCTTCGCAGGCGGCGTACTAAATTCGTCTCATCGATAATTTCGATTATAGTACTATTGTAGTGTTGTAATAGCCGTTTTCTATGATTTCGGGCAAAATTTTTTATTTCATCGCCAACCGTGGGAATCCCGAGATTTCTGTGGAGATCTTCGTTTCTAATGTACCAAGGTGCGCTTAAAAATGATCTTAAGAGTTTATTTTCAAATGTTTGTAAGTTATTTAAATTAGATTCTCGCGTACAACCCCAGAGTTGTATACCGTAAGTCCAGACAGGCTTAAGCACCTGCCTGTATAAAATTAGCTTGTTTTCGATACTGGGCTTAGAGTGATTCCCTAGCAACCAGTACATATCTCTGAATTTATTATTTAACTCTTCGCATTTCTTTTTAACATGCGGTTTCGATTTTAATTTCGCGTCTAGAGTCATTCCAAGATATTTTGCTTCGTTAGCAAATGGAACTTGAACCGTATTAACAAATACCGGTAATCTATTAATTTTCTTATACGTACAATCTACATGGACTGATTTTACTTCGGTGAGCGATATCCGCCATGTTTTTGTCCAATCATTGACATTATTCAGAGCTTTTTGTAATTTTGTCGTAGAATCATTTATCGTTTGGCCCACTGCTAGTATTGCAGTGTCGTTACCAAACTTGGCTATGATAGTGTCTTCTGATTGAGGTATATCACGTGTAAATAAGAGGTACAATATAGGACCTAAAACACTTCCCTGTGGTACCCCACCCACTATTTCTTTGCGATCCGAGTAATCGTTCCCATGTCTTACCCTAAGAAGTCTATTCTCTAGATATACTTTTAGGAGCGTATATAGTGCTTCAGGCAGAATTTGTCTTAATTTAAAATTTAGGCCTTCGTGCCACACCTTATCAAAAGCTTGCGACAGGTCTAGGAAGACTGCCGAACAAATTTTCTTTCCTTCAAGTGTTTTCTCAATGACGTCAGTGATCCTATGCACTTGGTCAATTGTCGAATGCTTGCTTCTAAATCCGAACTGATGTTCAGGTATAAGGCGCTCTTTTCTATAATTATCTGCAGTCGCAGAAGTAATATTCTTTCAAAGTCCTTAGGTATTACGGGCAGAAGCGAAATGGGTCTATAAGATTTCTTATCATGTGATGGTTTTCCTGGTTTGAGAACCATTATAACTTCCGCAACCTTCCATTGGCTCGGAACCTACTTTAGCATTGGAGTGGCTTATATTATATAAGGAAGATTAATTAATCCTTTGCGAGGAAGTATTATGAGAACTTCGGCC
Source organism: Philhelius pedissequus (assembly GCA_910595825.1). Taxonomy (NCBI): domain Eukaryota; kingdom Metazoa; phylum Arthropoda; class Insecta; order Diptera; family Syrphidae; genus Philhelius; species Philhelius pedissequus. The sequence continues at coordinate 113,086,478 of OU343160.1, forward strand.
ACAATTAAGTCAAATCCCGGAGCTTTCTTATACTTAAGCTTTCTTATTTCTCTACTAAATTCGGCTAGGGTAACATTTCTTGTTATGTCATTTTCGCTTGAGGTAGAACATATATTTAAATTTTCGTTGAGTCCTTGGCCGTCAAAAGGTTTAAATGTGTTCTCCAGGTAATCCGCGAAAACTTTTGCTTTCTCTTTGTCGCTTTTTGCCCATTCGTTTTGATCATTCTTAATCGGAGGGAGCTTTGGTTTCTTCGTTACCTTAACAGCTTTCCAAAGTGAGTAGTAGGATTCTTTTACAGCTGTCAAGCTTTTAAGATAATTTCCAACTTCAGAATTTTTAATTCTTCTATCGCCTTTTTTAGTAAATTAAACAAGCGATTTAAATTTACCTTGTGTTGAGGAGCTCGAGTTTGTTACCAATTCTTGCGTGCTTTTCGTTTTTGTTTTACTAAATCTTTTATTTCCTGCGGATATTTTAGGTTTTTAAAGCGCGGCATTTCTCTATGGTACGGGGTGTTGTTCCATGCGGCTTGTTGTTCGACTCCAAGTTCGAGAGGCGTTTGTAGTGATACCCTTAATTCAATGTTATCCTCTATATCTTTTTTAAAACCTTCCCAGTTGGTTTTCCCATTGGTTAGCGTGGGAGGTTTTTCGTTTTTAACAAGATTTTCGCTCATAGTGAGAATAACAGCAGAATGATCTGAGAAAAGATCAAAGCTTTCTGCTACGCTAATTTTATTTGAGGGTATTCCTTTGACCACAAAAAAAAATAAAAAAAGGTCGGGTATTTTCGATGGATTAGTCGGCCAGTAAGTCGGGTTGCCAGTCGAATGAAAATCGCAATTATTTTCCATTCCGGTTTCGTAGAGCATTCGACCCTTTTGAGAAATCCTCTAGATCCTCAAAAGCTGTGCTTCGCGTTAAAGTCACCACGAAGGATAAAATTTTGTTTAAGTAAATTTAGCACGTTAATAAATTCATTCTTTCAATTTTACATCGTGGAGGACAATATATGGATGATAGATTCAGTACAACATTGTGAGTTCTAACCTGTACACAGATTAATTGCATTGATTCAGTCTCTCTTTTGAGACACTATCGTGTGTTCGATGCATTCTTTTATAAATAAAGATGCCCCACCTCTTGCTTTGTTCGACGGATGAGTTGTGTGGTAAAATTTTATTTTTCTCGAAAACGGCTCCAACGATTTTGATGAAAATTTTGAAGAATTTTTTTGTTGGTGATAGCTATCATTTAATCTGAACCAACTTTACGGGAGAAGTCTATTAAAGGTACCTTTCATATAATGCTTTTTTTTCAACTTTTGGCTTTCTCGGTAACGGTACATTGGGTATCTTTCAGATTTAATATCTAAGAAGTTCTAAGTAGCCAAACTAATTCTGCATATGAAAATCTTTAATAACTTTTTTTCTAATTGAAATTAATTTTTAAAACTGTTTTTTTTTTTTCAAAACTCAATGGCGCAAAATTTTTAACAGACTGATGTTGAGGTCTTAGCATGATACTACTTAAAAGTTTGCTAATACTAAAGCACTTCACTAATGTTTTCCTAATGTTAAACACTTTTTAACTAGCATCATACTAAAAATATTTTCTTAATAAACTACAACTAAACACGCCTAAGATAGTGCAAAAAAGTAAGCGAACATAAATTTTTGACGTTTGTAAATGTCAAAGCGGCATATGGATTTAGTACGATACTAAAAAAATAAAGTAGCCATTTTGTGATTTTAACTTTAGTAAAATGTTAAGAAAATAGTACGATACTAAACTTTTTTAAAATTAGCAAAATTCTTATATTACTTCATATTTCCGCCAATATTTTTAAAAACTAATTAACCAAATAATTATTTTAAATTTTATAATAGTATATAGGATTTCATCAAAATCCGTCCTACAATTTTCGAGATACTTTTTTATACAATTTTCATTGAGCCGTGGCATCCAATGGTGTTCTTCGTTTTTTTCGAAAAAAAACGATTAAAGTGATGGTTCTGTCCGTTTTAATTAGTTTAAAAACCGGCTGTATGCAATAATGAATGTACATATTTACATTATTACCCTCCTAATTTACATAAGTACAATCCATTTAAATATACATTAGTAGGTAGGTACCTATGTAACTATTGCTTAAATCATGCAAGGTAATCTTACCTACATCGGATTACTATAGGCTAGCTACCTACCAACAGCATCAGTGAGTAACACTAAAGTTGTTACCTAGTAGTGCAAGTTTGTACGATCCGGGCGTGCATTTTATTTCTTGACAGTTTTGCATTTTTGTTTGTATTGTGTACACTTACATTTAATGGGATTTCTCTTTTGAGAATTGTTGTACATCTCTGTTTTTAATGCATTAAAAATGAGAAAAAAAGAAATCATACGGGCTTTAGTGTTGCAATTATAAAATCGTGAAAAAAATCAACGCACTTTAACTCACATTGAAGACAAATTTATTTATGTAGTTGTCTCTTGACGAAATGGAAATCATTCTGTGTATTGTGTTAACTGTACAATTCCATAAATTGCTCCCCAAATATTGAAATAAAACCATATTTTTGTTTGGAATGGATTTTCCCGAACTTTACTTGTATATTTTTTCGCTTTCTAAAAACCTCAAAATCTTCAAAAATATGAAAACATTTTTCTTTAATTTTTTTTATTATGTTAAATAAACGTTTACTGGATAAAGTATACTGTAAAAAAGATAAAGAAGCGGTTTGCTGCTTTTTAAGTTAGACGACCACTTTAAGTTTAAAGTATACTTGTCGTTTAAAATTATCAAAAAGTCGATTCCCATTTTTAACGTCGACTCCCATTTTAAAACTGATTAAGAGCATGAGGTTAATGTTTAAAATTGTGCCCAAAGGTGTTAAAAATATATTTGACATAATATATGTATGCATTTTTACGCCCTTCGCTAAGCATGTCAAAAGAGTATAGTGGAAACGATTGAAAAATACAAAGTACTAATTGATAGGGCAGTTAGCGGTGAAGTAGAAGGTGAAAAAATGACGCCTATGGTATTTTTATTTGGCAATCCCGAATCCCTCTCCGATCCGGGATCCCAACTAAACACGTTTGTGTAATTCTGACGATTCTGAATTTAAACGAGATCTTATGTGTGCAAATAATTGTGAACATGGAAATACTCAAATTAAAAAAAAAAAGTTTTGTTGCACAATTATGATATAAAAATGACAACAGTCGAGCTTGACGGTCAAGTGTATAAATGTGCGAGCGCTTCTGGTTCCGATACTGAACTTACTGATCCAAACTTTTCTTCCTTTCAGAATCAGAACTGTGCTTTTTCCCAAGTGAACACTTTCAGAACAGTCCAGAAGGCGGATTGCCAAATAAAAACGACATTATTGTTTACCTAAAAAACGATTTATCGATTTCTGATATACACGCGTTTTGAAATTGTGTGTTTTTATAATTTGCATTCAAAAAGTCTAAGATACCCTATTGTTTTTTTACATTCTCTAGCAGGGCTGTCCAGACTACATACCTCCGTGGGCTAATTCAATTGTCTACAGTAGATTGAGGGCCGCAGGAAAAAATGTAATTTTCAACTTAAAAAAAAAATACAGGGTAATCATTTCTTTTAAGTACGTTTATTAGTTCTTCGTTAATTTATCTTTTACAATCATATCATTCTGGTTCCGATACTGATTTCAAATACAGAAGCAAACTTTTCTTCCTTTCAGAATCAGAACTGTGCTTTTTCCCAAGTGAACACTTTCAGAACAGTCCAGAAGGCGGATTGCCAAATAAAAACGACATTATTGTTTACCTAAAAAACGATTTATCGATTTCGGATATACACGCGTTTTGAAATTGTGTGTTTTTATAATTTGCATTCAAAAAGTCTAAGACTAAAAAAAAATTGGTTTAACAACTTAGTTTCACAGATGTCGAATTCCAGCCCTATACTTTTGAAACCGTAAAATGGATAACCATTTATATTCGTCGCGCAACTGTTTGATGAGATAATGCTACAGTTTCAAATTTTTCGGCCAATTTCGGCAGCATGAAGCGATGAGCCATAGCAACTTTGCATTGTTTAACGAAAACTACATCGCTGAATGGCTTCTTAGCTTTGGCTAATTGAAAACAAACCTCATAAGATGCAGCACAACTTTGCTCATTGTCTGCATTTACTCTGGAAAAAAACTTGTTTGTTGCCTCAGTTTTTTCTTGTACTCAGCCACAATAATTTTTCTTCTATATTTTTCTTCGTGTAATGTAGTAATAATGACTTTTAATATTATATTCTTTATTCAGAGATAAAATTTTCATACACTGTATTTTATTATTTTTGCAAACAAAATAGTCAAGTTTCCACTTCTCATTAAAAACCCTATGTCCATCACTTAGTTTTCGCCTTTTCGTAGCCATAATGTAGATATTTATTAATTTTTTTCTTCTCAAAACTGCTCGTTAAATAACTTTTCTTCCTTTCAGAATCAGAACTGTGCTTTTTCCCAAGTGAACACTTTCAGAACAGTCCAGAAGGCGGATTGCCAAATAAAAACGACATTATTGTTTACCTAAAAAACGATTTATCGATTTCGGATATACACGCGTTTTGAAATTGTGTGTTTTTATAATTTGCATTCAAAAAGTCTAAGATACCCTATTGTTTTTTTACATTCTATAGCAGGGCTGTCCAGACTACATACCTCCGTGGGCTAATTCAATTGTCTACAGTAGATTGAGGGCCGCAGGAAAAAATGTAATTTTCAACTTAAAAAAAAATACAGGGTAATCATTTCTTTTAAGTACGTTTATTAGTTCTTCGTTAATTTATCTTTTACAATCATATCATTCTGGTTCCGATACTGATTTCAAATACAGAAGCAAACTTTTCTTCCTTTCAGAATCAGAACTGTGCTTTTTCCCAAGTGAACACTTTCAGAACAGCCCAGAAGGCGGATTGCCAAATAAAAACGACATTATTGTTTACCTAAAAAACGATTTATCGATTTCGGATATACACGCGTTTTGAAATTGTGTGTTTTTATAATTTGCATTCAAAAAGTCTAAGATACCCTATTGTTTTTTTACATTCTATAGCAGGGCTGTCCAGACTACATACCTCCGTGGGCTAATTCAATTGTCTACAGTAGATTGAGGGCCGCAGGAAAAAATTTAATTTTCAACTTAAAAAAAAATACAGGGTAATCATTTCTTTTAAGTACGTTTATTAGTTCTTCGTTAATTTATCTTTTACAATCATATCGATATCAATGTCAACATTCGTTGTTGCTTATCCAGTTGATTATCCATTTTGCGGTTTCAAAAGTAAACGTAAATAAAACACATATAAGATATTTTTTTTCATTACATTTCTTTTTTATTATAAAGTTTGAACGTTCACATTATGTGCGAAACACTACATCATTTAAATGACCACCACGCGAATTGTTGCAAGCATCGATTCTTTTGAGGTAATTTTCGACCACTTTTTGGCACATATTGGGCGGTATCTCAGCCATAACTTGACGAATGTTGGTTTTCAAGTGCTCAAGAGTTAGAGGTTTATCTGCATAAGCACGATTTTTCACGTAGCCCCACAAAAAAACGTCCAGCGGTGTCAAATCGCATGATCCTGGTGGCCAGTTGATATCGCCACAACGAGAAATTACGCGGCCAAGAAATGTTTCTTGCAATAAAGCCATATTCGCTCGAGTTGTGTGGCATGTGGCACTGTCTCTTTGAAACCACATATTCTCCAAGTCACATTCTTCAATAGCAGGCAAAAAAAATCGGTTATCATATGACCATAACGCTCCGAATTGACAGTGACAGTCGCTCCATGATCGTTTTGGAAGAAGTAAGGTCCAATCACAACTCCGGACCAAAGAGTGCCCCAAACAGTGACTTTTTGTGGATATAATGACATCTCTTCAATTACTTGAGGATTCTCAGAACCCCAAATACAACAATTTTGTTTATTAACAACCCACCGAGTGAGAAATGTGCTTCGTCGCTGTAGAAAATTTTGTTCCAAAAATCGCCGTCCATCACCTGTTGTTCAAGCACCCATTCGACGTATGTACGACGTTGTGAATAGTCAGCTGGCTTCAGTTGTTGCGTGAGCTGGACTTTATATAGATGCAGGTGTAGATCCAAAAGTAAAATACGCCATAATGTGCCGTAAGACAGTCCTAATTCCTGAGAACGACGAGGAATCGACACATTCGGGTCTTCTTCACTTACAGCAGCAATATTTTCAGTGGTACGAAAGAAACGATGATGCAGAGGCCTTACAATATCTGTAACCAATCCAGTCTCTTCAAATTTCTTCACAATTTTGCTAATTGCTTGCATATTTTGACGATTATATAAACCATAATCTCCTCCTAAAGCACGATATGTGGCTGTGGCAGAATCACCATTTTTGTAGTAGGTTTTAACAATTTTTGTGCGCTGTGCGATAGTTAGGCGATCCATGTTCGTTAATGTCAGACTTTCAACTAAAAAAAAATTGGTTTAACAACTTAGTTTCACAGATGTCGAATTCCAGCCCTATACTTTTGAAACCGTAAAATGGATAACCATTTATATTCGTCGCGCAACTGTTTGATGAGATAATGCTACAGTTTCAAATTTTTCGGCCAATTTCGGCAGCATGAAGCGATGAGCCATAGCAACTTTGCATTGTTTAACGAAAACTACATCGCTGAATGGCTTCTTAGCTTTGGCTAATTGAAAACAAACCTCATAAGATGCAGCACAACTTTGCTCATTGTCTGCATTTACTCTGGAAAAAAACTTGTTTGTTGCCTCAGTTTTTTCTTGTACTCAGCCACAAAAATTTTTCTTCTATATTTTTCTTCGTGTAATGTAGTAATAATGACTTTTAATATTATATTCTTTATTCAGAGATAAAACTTTCATACACTGTATTTTATTATTTTTGCAAACAAAATAGTCAAGTTTCCACTTCTCATTAAAAACCCTATGTCCATCACTTAGTTTTCGCCTTTTCGTAGCCATAATGTAGATATTTATTAATTTTTTTCTTCTCAAAACTGCTCGTTAAATAATTTGTGTAAAATTCAAAGCGGTATATGTACGAAGTAGCTACACGAACTTAATGAAATCACAAGCTTAACTAATAAGCACCAACAAATATCAACTCTACCTACAAAAACATAATACTTTCCGGGAATTACCCCAATAATAGTAAAAGCTATACTACGATAACATGGATCGGTTACTCGATTTGGATTAGTAACAGTATTCGGTCCAGGTTTTTTACCTCACATTATCAAGTAATCGAATAGAAATAGAATCGAAGTGTATACTCAGTGCAGTGAGTGATAGTTTTGTTTTAATGAATTTTTGGGGAACTTATATGCGTAAAAAACATTAAAAAAATATCAACTTCCCTTCCAGAAATTTCCGCTTGTCGACTAGAACTTAATACCACACATACCACGACGTTCGAATAACCGAACACTGGATTTAGGTATGCACGCACACTTTCAATTCGATTCAGCTTGTTACTTCCTATCGGATCGTTGGATCATATTTTGATTCGATCTAGGTCTACTTGGTAATTATATTAAAATATGTGGGTACCTGGAAAATACCGATACTTGCCCTTTATAGGTACCAGTACCTGGGTACTGAAGTACAAGCAATTAGTATTTAGTAATTTTCCGAAGTTTTCAAATACCTACTTAAGTACTTTATAAGTCTGCTTAGCAGATCTCAAATTATTCCGGTGCAAATAACTTTTTTCAATTAAGGGCCTCATTTGGAATATATTCAAAAGCTATTTGTTCGTATTGCAGCACTGTTGTGATTCACTAAGCACATTAAACTAATCGGTCGATAAATTGACTGTCATTTTGATAAGTTTAATTTTAATATAAACATAATAGGGGTATTCATGCAACGACGGAAAACCCTTAATTTAATTTTTGTCTAAACATAATAATTAAAAAAATCATATACATATGTATTTTGCTGTCAAGATTGACAAATCAAACTTTCTTTTATATTTCGAAAAATAAAAAGATATTGAATCAAATAAGAAACTACCAGTTATTATCCTATCCCGATACGAGAGACTCCTTGCAGTATATAAACTGTTTCGAGAAAAAATAGCTACATCTTCCGTTAGATAGAGTATTGCAACCGAATAAAACTCACGTTATATATATAACGGGTGATTTTTTTGCTACTTGGTTTTTGACGTTTATATTTTTGACAGATCACACATCACAAATTCCACGAATATTTGACATTTCGATTCAGTATTGTTTGCCATTTCATCATGAATAGACTTACGCCTGAACAACGTTTGCAAATTATTGAAATTTATTATCAAAATTCGTGCTCTGTGAAAAATGTGTTTCGCAAGCTACGTCCGTTTTTTTTTCCGCTCATTTTTGGCTAAATGGATACGTGAATAAGCAGAATTGCCGTATTTGGAGTGAAGAGCAGCCAGAGGCAATTCAGCAGCTACCAATGCATCCCGAAAAATGCACTGTTTGGTGCGGTTTATGGGCAGGCGGCATCATTGGGCCGTACTTCTTCAAGGACGATGAAGGCCGCAGGGTTACGGTCAATGGAAAAAGGTACCGTTCGATGATAACAGATTTTTTTTTGCCGAAAATGCAAGAATTGAACTCGGTCGACATGTGGTTCCAACAGGACGGTGCCACATGCCACACTGCACGCGAAACCATGCATCAATTGAGAGGCGAATTTGGTGAGCAGTTGATCTCACGTTTTGGCGCAGTCAATTGGCCACCAAGATCATGTGATTTGACCCCGATAGACTATTTTTTGTGGGGCTATGTTAAGTCTATTGTCTATGGGGACAAGCCAAACACGACTGCTGCCTTGGAAGCCAACATTGAACGCGTCATTGGTGAGATTCCGGCCGAAATGTGTGAAAAAGTTTGCCAAAATTGGACCTTCAGAATGGACAACCTGAAGCATAGCCTCGGGCAACATTTAAGTGAAATTATTTTTAAAAAGTAAATGGCAGAAATTGATTTATCGATCCAAATAAAAATTTCATTCACTTTTTACAAGTTTCTGTGTTTTTTTGAATTTTCAAAAACCAACTTAAAAAATCACCGTTTATATATATCTATCATGTCTATGACGAAAGATAAGAGAGAAAAATTTAATGTTGTCTGAACACTTCAACTGTTTTTCATAAAGTTTTTGGCAAAACTCTCCTTTTCGATACGGTGTTAACAGCGTATTATGTAGATCGCCATCAAAGTAATAAAATAAGAAGTGAACGTTGTATTTAAATTTAAGCTATGTTCAAGCACAAAATTTGCAATGTATTTACTTATCGTATACATTTTGAACGAAGTGACATTTGGTAAGATTTGAATAATTTGGTCTTAACCGATCCGAAGTAGTAAAAGGTACCAATTCAAAACATTATAGTACGTCATATATGTTGAAGTTTCTTGCTTCTGGCTTACCGCCTTATATCGTTCGCGGCCGATTCGGCGCGGCGGTTCACGCTGGTAAGATGTTAGTAAATGGGAGTTTTTAGTTAACAAGCTTCAAATAGCTTTAACCATTAATAAGCATTAATTTTTAATTCTTGCTTAAGCAGGTAAGCCGTTTGTGTTGTTTATTAGTTTTCAGATCATTTAAGTGTTACTATTTTATGTGCTGATCGTTTTAAAATAACTATTTCATACCGTCAGTCACAAAAAGTAAGTACCTACACAGCATGTTTGGTTGGAAAACGAATTAAAAACAACTCAAGTCAATTTGCGATCCCACAAGGCCCAATAATTCAGCGCTCAAATATAAATTGTTCTTCAGAATATTTAAATAACCCGATTTTGACAGTGTTGGACAATTATAGCCATATTCTTGCCACGCTCCTGATAGGCGATATTAAACTTGCTCTCGTGGCGGTAACAATTATATTTTTCCATAATGTTTAATCTTATTTTAATTGATCTTTGGTAAGTTTTATTCATTTAAGGCGATTGGTTTTATTTCCAAAAGTTCTATTTCCAGTGGCTCGACCATGATAACCTTCACTATTTAATAAACTGTTTGGGGTTACAATCTCTGTAGATACCATGGGCTAACTGTTTTTGAATTTGGGACCAGTAAATTTGGAATCTTGTATTATTTGCCGAAGAATCAGGCGAGTATCTTGAAGTAAAGTAGATATAATTGAGCGTCCAGTTTTCCGTTGTTCTTGTTATCATATAATTGTATATTATATTTTAATAGTAAAGAAGCTTTTCTCAATAATTTGAGCAATTTCCCTTAAAGTCATAGTGGAATATACGGTGGCTTTAACAAGATTTAAAAAAAAACAAATTGTGTGTAACTCAGTGGTTATTTTCAGTGGTAATTTTAGCCATAGACACCACTGTATTTCAAAAAGCTCATCCATAATACCTGTACTAACTATTTTTGTTGGACAGAGTATAGTTAGAGTTATTGCATTGATTAAGAGGAATATGCATACAAATTAACTGTTTTTTCTTTACATATTCGTTCAGATTGACTGTGAGTACTTACTTTTGTTGGCTAACTGTATATATTTTTCGAGGCGTATGTACAGCAACGGAGAATATTTCCTCTTTTTTTCAACATTGCCTTTCACACAAGGTTAAGACTGGTGCACTTAGTGCGTACCCTTAGGCTAGACGCGCACATGCAATTTTTGTGAAATTAAATTAATCACTAGCTGAACGATGACCGCGCAAATAAACAACTTTAAAATCAATCACCAAGATAAACCAACTCACAGACAGTATTTATACAATTTTTGTTGTTTTTTTATTCAAAGAACCACACACTGCACAGGCCGAAACTAAAAACAACAAATGTCAAATCAAAAAGAACACATGAGAAAAATATATTTTATGCATTTATGGAGTAAGTCGTCACACTTCCAAAAAATCGGAATGAACTTCACTAATGCACACACATCGCCGTGCATGTGCACGCATCTACGTTTGATCACATAGTATACAGGATTTTTTTCAATTGGAGCAATTGTTCAATCTTTGCAATCAACTAATTCTTGGTGAAAGGGATCTATTGATTACAACGAGTGTCTCTCTTGCAATCAAAGAAAAGAGTTGAACTATTTGGTTTAATGTGCGCGCAGTAACATATAATGATACATACTGAAGAACTGGTTTCGGGCGATCTTCCAATTTCTGTCAAAACGCACACACGACTGAATATTTTTTGCATGCGCACTCTCATAAAATTCCATTGTATCAACCAAACTGTAGCAAAACTGAAAGTTGCATGTGTGCCTAGGCTTAGGGTGATTAAGTCCGTTCATATCAAATTAACCTTCTATCCTTTAATTGTATGCATGCTTCAAATGTGTTTGATTTTTTTAATTGCAGAAACAAGCTGCTGTAGTTAAATCACTAAGACCAGTGAAATTGGATGAAAAAGAGGAACAAGCTATTATAGCCACTCAGAACAAGATATCAACAAATGAAGTTGGTCCAGAAGATGATAGATGGAATAGTGAATTGGAGGAAAATAATGATATTGTTAAAAGGGCTAAGAATATGTCATCAATGGCCTTTTCAATGCATCAGTTTACGACAGGCAAGGGCAGCTTACGAACGACACAGGACCTATTCACACAAGCTGAATATTTCGCTGAGGAGGCTAATCGGTTATACAAAGTTGTGCGACAATTTTCATATCAAGTAAGAAAAACAATATTTCTTTGAGTGTATCATGTCAAATTTAATTAAATTACATTAAATTAAAGAACTGAAAAGTTCGTAAAGAAATTAACATATGATTCGCGCAAGAACATTCAGTATGCCATGGATTACTCCGCCTATGTAAAAACAAAAAATGTTTATTTTTTTAAAGATATTTTATTTTAATATGTTAATATTATGTGCCCTGATAGGAGGTATTGAATTATATCGGTAAATTCTTGTCTTTCGACCTTCAGGTCGTAATATGATATAGACACAAGGCTATTTGTAAGTTCAAGAATTTGTAGTTGCTTTGAATGATACGTTGCTCAATTGTCCAATACAGTAAGAGATGTACTTAAGGTATCGCACGGAACAAACAGTAAGATTTCTGATGAAATCAAGATACAAGCTCTTGAAACTTGTTCTTGAGACGAAATTATGATTCGAAATAATAAACTGAGTGGGTATTGTATTGAGCCTTAATATCAGTGTTATCAAAATTTGGAATTGGATCTAAAGCTGAGTGAACATAACTAGGTTTCGCTATCGCTGATAAGTTTCCAAAACTTATGAAGGATAAATGTACATTACTCGTACTCATCGTCATTTGATTTCCTTGAATTGTAAACAGTTTGTTCCTTATTCTGCAATCACTTTCGATTGCTAGGAATCCAGCTCCATAGAGCTCGATTTGACGGGTTTCGGTTTTGCATACAGCTGTCAGTTGAATATCTTGAAGTGTTCCAAATATCCACTGATTTCCATTGTTCAACTGGGTTCATAGAATGTTGTTGATGGGCTTAACAATGTTACACGATGTTGCGGTGTTGTTGATGAAAAGAGAAAATTCACAGTAGTACGCTTGTGAACCGGAATGATATTTTGCCTTTGTGTTTGAGCGGAAAACATCATTTCCTTTGCGGTGTTGCATTCCTTGAATTCTGATGAAGTCATTAGAAAATATTGGTCTCTATGACGATTTATGTCCAGCTGGATTAATGGTCAGCAGTGTGCTGTTTAGAATTAAGGCAACCGTTGTTATTTGGAATAATTCGAACGCTTCTTGTTTTATGAGTGGAATGGTGATCAAGAAGATTAAGTGGTTTCCTGCGGAGCCACCCTTTGTTGTTGATACAGGGTGGCGCACAAATCGTTCTGAAATAAGAAATTTAAATGACCTTTATTTTAATCGATGTATTTCATTAATTTTTTTTTACTGGATTAAAAATTGATTTTTTTTTAAATAACCAATGGTTTTCAAAGATGATAGACCACAAAATACCTCCACGCTCATCCACGCATATGCGGCATCTGATCAGAAATTTGTTCATTGCGGCCTGAAGGGTTGAAATTGGGATCGCCTCAATTATTGTCTTAATGAACTGCTTCAATTCAGTCAAATTCCTGGGTTTCGTTTTGTACACTTCCTGCTTGACATAACCCCATAAAAAAAAGTCTGGTGCAGTCATGTCAGCTGACCTTGGGGGCCAGCGGAAAGTGCAGTTTCTGGATATCAATTTGCTTGGGAATTTTCGTTGGAGCTCCGCCATAACTTGTGTGGCTACCTGTGCACTTGCTCCATCTTGTTGACACCAAATTCTGCTGAAAGTTATACGTCTTCGGCGAAGTTCTGGGTAAAAAACTCTTCAACATCTTTAAATATTCGCCCCATTGACAGTTTGTGTTACACCGTTTCGTTCAAAGAAGTATGGCCCGATAATACACCTTGATGAAACTGTGCACCACACAGTGACTGGGTGCAGTTCCGTCTCGTAAAGCATTTCTAGATTAGATTCACTCCATATGCGGCAATTTTGCTTGTTAACATTGCCGTTTAAGTCAAAATGGGCCTCATCAGACATGATCAAACAATTTATCAATGTGTTGTTTTTTCGGCCATTGCAATCATTTTTCGGCAAAATTCCAGGCGAACATACAAATCTTGAGGGTTTCACTTGCTTGTTATTTCGACTTTGTACGGAAACAAGTTTAAGTCATAATGAAGTATCAGTTGTAATGACCTTCTGCTAACTCCAATTTGGCCCGATAAATTTCGGGTCGAAACATTTGGATTTGCCTGTATTTCCCATGCAATTTCCACGATTGTATCCTGAGCCCGAATATTGGGATCTCGATGATACGGTCTTCGTTCGATGCTACCAGATTCGGCAAACATGTTCACCAGCCTCATACTGGTCCATCTACTTGGGGGTACCGCCAAACTCTAGCCTAAATTCCCTTTGGACGGAAATGACGGACTGCAAAGAATGGTATCGCTGCACTATCCAAATCGTTTTTCAGTATCCCAAGCATTCATTTTGATAAATCTAAATAATAGCCTATAAACTAAAAAAAATATGCCGATTACTCACACTGAAAAAAAGTTATTACCTTTTATTTTTGTAGCACGATTCGTGTGCCACCCTGTATTTTGTAGAATTAGAGCGAAACTGTTTGATCGAATGGTAGTTTTTGTGACAGTGGATTGGGTAGGTGAAAGCGGAAGAGGGCTGAAGTTATCATAGTGTATTTAGAAGAGTACCTTCGACCCTTTTTAGATTAGATGCCATCATCATAAGTTACACTGCGAGTGTAGTGAAGATTTGAACCACTCTAAACTGGTCAGTTATATTTCCAATTCTTCCAATGATTTCGTTCGCTTGGATTTGAAGTATATTTATGCGATTTTGAACCTCAAGCTTTATTATGTTGATGGTTGATTTGACAGACAGACGTCTGATTTTTCATCATTGATAATACAAGAGCCTCAACATTATTTATATGATCGATTGTTTTTGACAACTCTTCTGCGTAGTCGGATTCTAGCAGCCCAAATAAGGAGTGAGCTATGTTTCCAATGAAGTTTATGGCTGCTCTAGCACTCCGATGTCTTGAAATCAAGTTGGTGTCTCTTTGGAGTGATATCTTCGTATGCGTAGATAACCATCTTATTGCATGTTGTTCTAAGCTGCAGTTGACTACATAAGTGTTGAAGAGCCTTTGTTCCATTGTTGAATGCTTCAAGTTCAGCTCGGATAGGTGTTGAGTCATAGTACGTTATTAGGTTCCATTCGTTTGCCTTCAGGTCCGTGGAGCCAAGATTTTCGAAGTATAATCCAGAATTAGTTTTAGATCTTGGGATGTTTATTGGTGATGCGATAACCATTGGAAGCACAACAATGCCAGAATAGCCATTGTGATTAATGAAGTATTACAGGTTTTGCGTCGTTTTGCTCTTCTCTATGCTAGTGTGTCCTCGTCTTCTTCTTCATGGTTGACATCTTCGCTGTCGTCAATGAGTGGAGCTAGACGACAAATTGGTCGCCTTAGTATTCCTGACTCCGTTTATACGTTGACCACTCGAACTACATCATCCTGTCCCTTAAAGATGTCGACAATTCTTCTCAGCGACCATTTGAGGGTTGGTATATTATCTTCTTTGATAATGACTAAGTCATCAACTCTTATATCTTGTTGTCTCTTGTTCCACTTGATTCTCTGTTGGAGTTGGTTGAGGTACTCTGTTGGCCATCGCTTCAACGATTTCTTAGGTTTTTGTTTTCTGGAACTTTGTCGGGATCGATTTGTGCAGTAAGGGTCTCTCTATTTCGATGACTATAGTTTCTAGTTCCTCATGGGTTAATGAGGCTGTAGACACTGTTTAGAAAAGAAGACGCTTCGCCTATTTGACTGCTGCTTCCCATAAACCGCCGAAGTGGGGGGCTCTTGGTGGAATTTACTTAAAGGTTATTCCCTTATCGCTGCTGGCCTTGATGATGGCTTTTCTTGCTTTTGTCGTGTGTAATATATCCTTGAGCTCGGCAAGCTGATTTTTGGCTCCGACGAAATTCGTTGCATTGGTTGTAGCATCTGGATTCTTTTTCTTCGACTAATGAATATTCTTATGGCTCCAATAAAGGCTTCAGTGGTTAAGTCTGTAACTATCTCCAAGTGCACTGCTTAGTTGCGAAACAACAAAAAACTGCTAAGTACACCTTGTGTGGTTACTTACTTTTAATTTTGAAGTGCACCCAAAGAGGTCCATAAAAATCTACACCGCAGATAAGGAATGGTCTATTTGGCGTAACTCGGTCGGCAGGAAGATTCACCATTATTTGGGTCATGAGATGTGGTCTGCTTCTTGTGCATCTAATGCAGTTATGAACCGTGTGTCGGGCTGTGATCTTCCCCTTAAAAGGCCAAAACGGTTGTCTAATGGTGGATAACAGTGTTTGCTGTACTCTGTGATTGTGTGCGTCATGTTTGAATTTGAAAAGCAACTTTGTAATTCCTTCGTTTTATGGAAGTAATATTGGGTGTTTTGCATCAAATGATATTGATGCAGCCTCCAGTCGTCCTCTTACTCGAAGAACTATGTTGTTTTCTAAAATTATTGACAGAGTTAGAAGTGCGCGGAATTTGCAAAGACCCTCATGGTTTTTGAGGTCTTTAATTTCGGCTTTGAATTCAGAGTATTGTATCGGGCTTATGATAGGAATGCGATATTTGTTAAGCTCCTTGGGTGAAAGCGCCTTCTGTTCCTCCAGATTAACCTTGAGTTCCTTGGCCTTTTTGATGAACCGAAGCAATTATCCAATGGTAAGTTGCAGGAACTTGAATAAATTTCTGTCTCATGTAGATGAATTCACTTTGAGAATCGACTTGTATGACCAAGGCAACAATGTGTTTTCTCTTTCGTTCAAGGTCGGTTTGCGGTTCTTGTTTACTTGGAGATGGTTGTGGCCAAGCTGACTCATTCCCATGTAAAAAAGGTCCATTACGCCACATGTGGCAGAACGTGACGTTTCGCGCGGATATTCCTCGAGAGAGCAAGTCTGCGGGATTTTATTTTAATGGCACATGACGCCACTGAACTCTCCATGAGTGTTCTTGAGTTTATGTTGCTCCATTTGCTACAAAGGTATGATATTGATATTATTTTGGGTTTATCCAGGAAAGGACAATTTGGATACTGGTGCTTCTTGGAGTCGTATATTTTCTCTTAATCTGCGAGTGAGCTTAGCTCCTAAGACTGCAGTGCATAGTTCTAGCCGAGGAAGAGTTTGTTGTTTTAGTGGGGATATGCTCGTGATTTCGCGCATCCACGAAAGTATGAGTCTGTATAGACGTCGGGTTCACTTGAATACGTGTCTGGGAATTTTCGCTTGGTTGAGATCTGCTGTCCTTTCTGAAGGTAAACCATTCTTCTTTGAGGTGTTGTAGAAGCTCGTTATCCCAGGACAGTTTTGAATGAGAAAGTTTTTGCATGAAGCCTTTGGCTTGATTTGGCAACAGTGCCAAATCGTCCCAACGGATCGAAAATTCGTGCGACTTCTTTACTTACCACACATTTCGTAACTGAGGAAGTCTAGTTTACTTGAGACCTCCTACATAATTCGTCTGATTTAGGTTACCAACCGAGTCCAAGCGTCTTGATTGTGCAGTTGCTTGCATCGGTGAAGGCAGACTTCCTGATCTTCAGGTCAAATGTCACTTAACAGTTGGGGATGGTTTGCACACAATTTTTGAAGTTTAAATTCGGCGTTGTACAGGAATGACTTTAATTGTTTTTGACCTTCCTTTGCCTGAGTGATGGTGTTGGATCCGCTGATGCAACCGTCCACATAGAAGTCTTCTAACAGGATCTGGCTCCCGATCGGATGCGTTATTTTGCTTTGAAGAGCTAAAAACTGCAGACATTTGGTTGGGAAGTAGGGGGGGGGCGAGATTTCGTAGGAAATGATTTTAAGCTTGTAGTATTTAATGTCTTCTGATGGTTGCGGTCTCCACACGATAAGTTGACAATTCTGTTCCTCCTTATGAACGAGAATTTGAATATAAATCTATGCATTCGAAATCGGAGTAGGATCGAGATGAGTTCACTTGGAACTGTGGGTCCAGTATGGAGTATATGATTGAGCGGTAGACCCGTGGAGATCTTAGCCGATGCGTAGAAAATAAACCGTAGTTTTGTTGTGCTGCTATCAGGTTTGAGTATACAGTGATGAGGGATAAAGTAGTGATGTTTTGGGATATTGGCTGCATTGATTTGTTCAATATGTCCAAGAGCTTCATAATCATCCATAAAATTGACATAATCCGTCCTCAATGTTGGGTTTTTCTTTGGTCGTCTTTCTAATGACATGAAACGGTTGAGTGCTGCTTGCTTTGAGTCACCCAAGGTTTAACAATTTTCTTGGAATGGCAGTCGAACTTCAAAGCGGCCGGTATTAGATCTGGTTACTGTTTGAGTGAAATGTGTTTCACAAAATTTCTCAGCTGTCGTCATTGATCTTTGTGAATCTTCGAAGTCATCCAGCTTCCAGAACCTTTCATTAGTAGAGTCGTCTTGGCAGAAAATTGTACAGGAGGCATTATTATGAGCTACATTTACAATTTTTCCTGTAAAAACCCAACCAAGGGCAGTGTTCTGTAACAATGGCATCTTGTCAGCAATTCGTATTTGCTCTGGGCGTATGAGTTGATGGTATAGTTCTGCTCCAAGAAGAACATCAATTTCGCGGACTTATAAAAGTTTGGGTCTGCGAGATTGATGTTTTCAGGAATGGACCAGGTTTCCAAAGCTTGGAAGGACGAATGCTTCCACTCTGCACTTGAAATTTCCAATTGACGATTGTAGTCTGCCTTCATCTTAACCTTTCAGCGGCTGACATCTTCAAGAACTTTTCACAGTAAAAGATTGGATGGCTCTTAATGCCACAGTGCCTTGCACTAGTCAGTGTTGGAGGTAGCAATGTTGGACAACACCTTGGTTCTGTATTTTCCTCCAACAGCTTCTGGGGCCTCAAAATGTTTTTTTAAGAACTTGAGGAATTCTTCCATTATTGGAAGTTCTCGAGGGTTTTGATGGATTGCTCATAGTGATTTTGTGGTGACTTTGTCGATATAATTTCTTCGTTAATAGCTGGATGAGTAGAGGAGCCCATGAGTCTGTATCAATACTGAGAGCCGTCAAAGCTGATAATGATTCATGAATTGTATCATTAAATTCTCGCATAACTCTTATTTCAGAGTTTTGCTGCGATAAACCCAGAATTTTTTGAATAAGCGACAATGTATGGACCCTTTTATTAGTGAAACGATCATGAAGAGTTTGCCATGCGATTGGATAGTTCTCTTCTGTCAGTTCTAAATCTTTTAGCAGGCGTTCTGCATCACCAGACATATTTGTCTTTAGATACCACATTTTTTTGTGCTTGCGGTAGATCTTGGTTGTGTATCATCTACGTGAAGATATCGGCAAAAGTTTGTCATTTTAGATGAATAAATAATTTGAAGTCTTAGTTACACTGCGACGTTAACATCTATTGTGCCCCCATTTGGAGACAAAATGGCATTGCTCATTTATAGCTCTTATATAACTTTAGTATTTTAAGTATTTTCAGAGAAGTTAATTCACTCTCTTCTATCTGGTGACGTCCCAGATATCTATGTCTTTGGTGCATAAGTTTTATGCAACTACATATGTGGTGAGGTGTTTCCCTTCTATATTACACTATCTATACTTTTTAATCATGACATCTCATGCGATATTAAGTAAGTTTGTTACCGTGGACTCGCAGATCGAATTTCTTTCCCTAAGACCAATGCACTATCCCGTCCCAAAACCTTCCTTCTAAAATCTCATGATGGCACCCAGAGCTGAACTTTCTATAGCTACATGCAATGGTGTCAAATAAAGAATTACCTCCACAGCTGCCGTAGGGCATGTTTTCATTGATCCGGTAATGCATTAGCATGCGAGCCTTTGTACTTGTCCTAGAGATTACCTAGTTGTGATTAGGTCGCTTTTTTATGCCATGCACCAACCCCATAAGTGATAATGGGTGTTACCATCATAGTGTCCATCCGTCTGAGGATGCTTGGTTGCTTGCTCAATGTTTTACCTGCAAGTCTTTTGCATATCATGAGAGTCTTTGTGGCTTTCCCGACAGTTATCTCAAGGTGTTTATTCCAGAGGAGCTTACAATCTAGTGTAAGTCGTAGATATTTAACCTCCTTCTGGCACTCGATTACTTCCTCTGATAGGTTTTATACGTCGCAGAAGCCTCTTCTTAGTGAATGGCGTCACAAAGGGTCTCCCCAAACTTCCCAAATGCTTTTATTACAATATCATCGGCAAAGCCTATACATCGTATGGCTTGGGAAGTAAGATTTTCTAGTAATTCATCCACTACTAGACTCCACAGCAAGGGTGATGACACTACACCCTACAGACAGCCTCTTTTTGTGATGATCCTCCGGACACTGTGACCTGCGTATGCTTCCGACATTCTCGTTATTAGCATTTCCCTTATCCATCTAATTATGGTGATGGGTACGCACTTCCTTACAAGAGGTTTCTCTACAGCTTCATGGAAAGTATTGTCGAAGGCACCCTTGAGATCTAAGAATGCACATGCAGCCGTTTCTTTCGATTCTAAAGTAGTCCGTAAGGTGTTTGTGAATGCATACAGGGTGGTTTCTGTAGATTTTCCAGCTCTGGTAGTATGCTGTTGTTTGTTTAGAGGCATATTTACATATTAATACATCTGATCTGATGAAATAATAAGCTACCTTTTCCAAAGTTTTCAGTAGAAAGGATGTTAGACTTATTGACCTGAATGACTTCCGAGATAAGGCATTAATACCTCTATCGCTTTGTGCTGGAGGTATGGAAAGATGCGGTCTCCCCCGGTGACTTAAATGGTTGGTCTTTTATCTGATTTTAGTGGGCACCTAAATTCATACGCCTCGTTTATCGCCCCGCTAAACTCATTTACATTATGCTCTTATAATTCAAGTTGACTGTTTGTTGTTTTTACTGGACCTATTTGCTCTAGGCTTGTCTTGAGGGTGTTTCTGTAAATATTCCAGTTAGCTTTCTTAGGGTTCCTTTCACCGTATTATCTGTGAGAAGGTTTTCTAAGGTAAACTGTATGATTCTGCGATCAGACATTAAGGGTTCGTTAGAGACTCTCCAATCCCTAATTAAATACCTTAAGTTGGAGCTTCCGAACGTTAAGTCTAATACTTCCTTTTTGTCCTCTTTACAAGATTTTTCTCTAAAATAATATCTAAAAGGTACTCACCACTTGGATTTGTATCTTTATTACCCCAAGTTGTATGGTGAGCACAAGCTTTTGTACTTCTATCGCTGGTATAATGGCGTCATCACCGGCGAAGTAGGCTGCTGCTACGACCATCGATCGGGGATTCCCGTTAATGTTAATTTCAGCATGTGTAGGCACCAGATCTCGCGTCATAAATTCTGAAATGCATATAAAGTGTATATTATTTCTTATTTTTATGCATGCTCTGGGTGAGGTCTGCCTCATATCTCCCATAATAAATTAAAGTCCTTACTTGTTAGGCCTCTTACTTGGCTCCCGTGTATCCAGGGTTCTTGGATCAGCACTAGCCCTAGATCTTCCGGTATAAACTTTTTCACTATGACGGCTGAGGCCGCCTTTGTGTGTTGCAAGTTTACTTGGGATAGCCTGGTGCTAGTCCCGCGTCCAGTCATTATGGCTTAAGAGGTGGGGGTAGGTGCCCTCTCATCAACAAGCAGATGATCTTCTTCCCCTTCAGTTGGAAGCACTTCTTTAGGATCTTTTCGGCACGGAGAGAGGTCCATGGCCTCTATGCCTCCGTCCGTTAGACTAAAGTTCTCCATCCAGCCTATATTTGTTATTGGAAGAGAAGGTGTAGGGGGGAGTTGTTTGTCTGGGTGGGTTTGGGTGACGGGTATGATTGTCGGAAGATTACTACGTGGGTTGGAGGTTGGATTTATACCATAAGTTTTATGGTCAAATGCTTCGTGCCTCCTGTGCTCTGGAGCTGCAATCTTTCCAAGGCCTGATACCTGGATAGTCCCGAATTTAAAGTGAAGTTCGGGGTTTGCCTTCACAATAGCTTCTGCTGACTTGGCATCGACGTTGATCATTAGCAATTGTCCCTTTCCCACGGCTTTGCTATTCAGAACTTTCGAGGATCGAGCGTTGAGTACCTCATTTGGGGCTTGGATCAGTGATGGGGATTTTTTGTCATCCTGACCCACAATTCTGGGAAGAAACATTATAACGGTATGCATCTTGCGATTGTCATCTCCGAAATATACAACCAGTGCAACCCGCTTCCAAAAACTAAGCTAAGATGTTATTCCCTTCAACCAGTCTGCTGTTTGTTGATTCGCACATTCAACAACAAGCAGACCAGTTCTGAAGTGAATACCATTAAACTTCAGTTTTATTTCCATCTTCCTCAATAATGGCTTCTTCTAGTACTGTCAGTTTATCGGTACTAAGAATAACCTGAGTGTATTCTTTTGGAAGACTGCAATTCTTGTGCTTTTTACTGCGCTTGCATATAAGACCCCCTTATTTTCACTGGCTAACGCGCTTACAGAGCTTGACTCCGCTGTTTTTTTTGCCGCTACTTTGGGTCGCTTTCCCTCTTGCCTTTGGGGAGGAGTAATTTGACTACTTTTCCTCTTACCTTGTGCGTTGGTTGGCGAGGATGATGTGTTTCTCTCGTCCACCTTTTTCCTGGCTTCGTGTGGGGTCATCCCCTCGTTCAGGAATCGGAAACCCTCCTTGTGCCCGTCCCACTCAGTCATTTCCTGCATGGGTCATCCCGTGCACCTGGTTCGCCCAGGTTTGGAAGTGGGTGAATTCTTCTGTTACGGTTTTTGGGTGGCCTGTTGGGTAGTATCACTACGTTGGTGGTAGTGTTTTCCCAGCCATGATTTTTCAGGAGAGCAAAAAAACACTTCAAACCGCCTCCCCAAAAATCTTTCAATTGTAGACTTTATTGAATAAAGCATTTTAAAATCAAATCTTATAATTTTTTTTTTTAATTTATTACAAAAAAAATAAATTTAATATTTCGAGCGATATAAGGAAAAGTATGACATAAGATATTTTGGCTTTTCTTTAAATTGCATTTGATATTAATTTCCAAAATCTTAAGTTAAGATAAGTTATTTTGCCTCGTGTTTTCGAATGACCGTTTTAGTCCTTATGTCCATTTAAGATGAGTGGTGTATGCAAAATTGGAAAATAAGAGATTTAATATGATATTTTCTGGTTTTATATTTTTAAAACTTTAAGTCCATAAAATGAAAGAATCAGATTTGTTCTTTAGAGATAAACTTTAATAATGAATACAAACTTAGAAAAGACAAAGACTTAAATTTCTTAAAAAAGCAGTACCATCACATTTGGTTTAAGAAAAAAAATAATTACAAAAGCGAAACAGTATCTTTAAGTTTGTTTTTAAAGTCAATGTAAACTTAAATTAATAAAAAGGAAATAAACCAAATTATAAATTCATTGGAAACAACTTAAATCGATTTCATTTCCTATGGAACCAAAATAATCGATCCCTTTGGGTTAGGTATTTTTTGATCCCGGAAGAGTTTTCGCGTTCTATTTTTGATCCGCGATCAAAATCACAGATCTGGATCACAGAGAGGGATTGGGTACATTCAAATGTCCGTACGATACCCTATCTAAGTTAGGTTAGTATCTACTTAAGTTCCTGAACAAACAAAATCGGATATGTTCAATTTGTATGGGTTTGTGCATATGTTTTTGACATTTCTCATGGGATACAAAAGTATACTAAAATTTTTCGGATAACTTGAGATATTTTTTTTACAGCAGCTGGTTTGTCATCAGCTGTGTTCTTACATGGGATTACAACAACCCCAACCTATCCGAATAGCTAAGGATCGATTTTTGAATATACCCATTGTTACGTGGGCCAACATACCAATCCTCATAGTGCCTAACTGGCAAGCGCGGCCGCGCAACGGCGCGACACCGACCGACTACATCGCCGTCCCTCGACGAAGGTTTTCCTTCTGTTGATTTTTTTGTGTTTTGTTGATGTGGTGTTTATTTGTGCTTCATTATTCCAAATAATCTGAAAAGAAAGATTTCATTAGTAAATCAATATTTTATAGAACAGATTAAATTACATAAATACCACATGTATATATGTACATATGTAATTTGTTTTGCAAAACTCGTATGCACATCACACCCGATTTTTGCAATACAAATTCGATACTTCACACACGCTACATTTACCTCAAATATAAATATGTATGGTCGGAATAATCTGAAAATAAAATAATTAGAGAAAAATATTAATTAAATGTTTTCCAATGTATGTATGTAAATTTCACAAGTAATACTCACCCATAGATTTTGTTCCATCCATGGCCGTCTTGTTTACATTCTGACATTACATATTTGCTAATTTTGTTGTTGTCTTAGCTGCCTGGTTTCTTCTGCGCATGCGAAGCTAGCTTTGTCTCTTTTTACCTAAAGGAAAAGGGAGCAGGCAATTTTCTACTAGCGCATGCGCAGAAAATTTTTTAACAGCTTACTTCATCTAATGGATGAACTTTAATGAACTTTGGTGAACTTAATCATGGTTTGAGTCCAAGGCAATGCTAATGATTGTAAAGGAATTTTGGTTAAAAGGGAAATTTTAGTAGCAAAAAATAGTTTTGTAAGCTTATAGATAGATAATAGGATTTTATCGACTAGGTAGGATAAATAATTGAATAATATTAGAATTAGTTGAAATTAGGTTTGTAGAAGAGAAATGAAGACTGAGATAGGTAGATAAGTGTTTATTATTAGTGTTTAAGTGTGTGTGCAATTTCTTGGACGCGGATGAGGGGGTACGTATTTGGAATTGTAAGTCGTTATCTCACTCAGATGTAGTGGCAACTATTTACTTATGTAATAGGTAAGGATAAGGAACTAAGCAAACGGATCTTATGGTCATTGCTTCGTTTTGTATTAACCGAAATCGAAGTATTCTGAAGAAAAATTTCAACGGCCATTATACAATATTTTAAATAAGAATTTAAAATTGGAATTGATTGTAGTTGGAATACCTTCCCAACTTTTTTATGTAAATAATTGATTAGTGATTCTTGTGAGCTGAAGAAAATTGCTAAGTGTTTTTTTTAAAGAAACGATTGAGATTCCTCTAGAAGGAAGATTTAGTGGGCTACGAATCACAGGATTCCGTTCAAAGGATTCTCATTTTATCAAAACTCTTAAGCAGATGTTTAGGCCAGATCTTTCAAAAGATCTAGAAAGATCAAAAAGCAGAAGCCTAGGCCTCTGCCATCCTTATTCTTGTTTTCTTTTATTCTTTGGCATCTTCACCTTAGAACACCCTGGAAAGGTGGAAACTATTCCTTTGCACAAGGAAATATAGGAAAAAGCTTTTATTGAATTGAAAGGCACAAAGATATCCCTGTGGTGCCTTACGTGCATGGAATTTGAAAGAAAAAGACAAGGAAGGGTATTTTGCAGAAAGAGGATAAAAGAGTAGCTGAAGAAAGGAAAAGTTAAACTGAAAAAAAAAGAAGAAATATAGTAAAAGAACTCTAAAACATAAAAATAAATTCTTTTTTAAAATACTTTTTGTTAACGTAACTTCTTTTATTTTTCATAATCAAGTTCTCCACGGTGTTATTTTTTTTTATTTTGCTTAAAAATTGAGAATAAACAGGGTGACTTTGATAATTTTGTTCTGCATATTTGATAAAAATTCTAAAAGTTAATAAAGTGCCAGACTTCACCGTGCTGCTAGCAGAACGACGGGTGACCTGAACGAAAGTGAGTACCTACAAAAAAAATTGTCTTGCAGTATAAAAATATCTTGTGTATATCCAAGTCAATCTTTCTGTTTTACTTTCAAATTTTAATTAATTTTAATCGATTTTAGTATTGAAACTGAATATTAATAAGAGAAGCGAGTTGGAGAACTCGAATTTTGTTTTGTTTGGACTTTTTTTTAAAGTATGAATTTTAGAAGTAATAAACCTATTGGTGGAAATATTTAAAAATAAAGACAATGGTGTGCTAATTTCGTAGCTGATGGTGTGTGGAGGCTTTGGTAAAGCCGTCCTGGAATTTTCTGATGGGTAAGAGGACGTGACTGACAATTTATGATACAGACTAGGATGTGATTGGTTGGTCATCTTAGGGGCTATTTCCGCAATATAAGGCCAAGCAAATAGGGAAGGTTATATCTTTCAGATACTTGGGTGGGTTGGTCAGGCCTTCGTCACTAACATCAGACGAGCGTTTGTAGTTCGGTGTGGCGGTATCTAGGAGAAAAAGTGAGGTGCTTTAGACTTTTTTTTTATGGTGTAGGGTTTAGTTTAGGGTTTAATTTTCTTTATATTTTTTCTTACTTTAAATTTTTTTTAATTTCATGCATTAAATTCTTTTAGTTCCTTCTTTTTTTTTAATTTTTGGGTTAAGGTAATAATTTAGTTAGGTTAGATTTTTTTATGTACATTTTTTTTTATTTACATTTAATCTTTTTATTAAGTTCGAAGCACCAAACTTTCGTTTTCTTATATATCGTCAGAGTTCTTGGATTTGTGTCATATTTTCATTTAGCAAACCATAGGCACGAATACAATTAATGTTTAGTCGAGCAGGAAGGTGCATGGTGGAATGGCAAGAACTACCCCACGCGACGAGCTGAGCCGTGCAACGACAAGCGTGCCAATGCCATCTCCCATGTACCGAAGCAATCCTGCGTAGAATCCTGGCTCCTAACACCATTTACACGTACATGAAACACGCACTTGTTCACAAGCAAACACACGCATACAATTATAAAAAAAGATTATACGTTCTATTTGCTAAGAAAAATCCGCAGTCCCTGATCTAAATCGCTATTAAAACGACAAAGAAAAACGAAAAAAATTACATTATTTTAAAAGTCAAGTTAATTCTTATTAATAAAAAAAAATAATTAGTAATTAAAACATTGGGTTTTGTATTCTGATTCGTCTGATAGATCTGGATGAACATCTGGTTGACCATCGGAACGCAGATAAGGCTTAAAATCATGAAAACTTAGAACTTATTAGGTCGAGCATGTCAACAAGATCCCCTTTTACTTACGATACAGGTAATATAGGGCAAGTTTTGCATTGGAAAATGAATCGAACTCGAAATTTTAATCAAATTTGATATTAATGCCCTCAAAAGAGCAAATATAACTCTCTACCCATAAATTCAAAAAACAAAAAACCAAGTATTTTCTACAACTCCTCCACCATCCTCATCTATGACATCTCCAGCGTCAATATTATTATCTTCAACATCTTCATCGTCAACATCTTCACCTAAAACATCTCCAACTTCTCCATCATCTACGACAACATCGTCATCTACGGCAACTGTATCTCCTTCATCTTCATCTACAGCGCTTTCTACTACAACAATTTCATCTACTACTTATTCATCCATTATATCTTTATCTGCAATACTTTCACCTGCAATATCTTCACCTTCAATATCTTCACCCACAACATGTTCAACTACAAAAACTTCATTTACTTCATCGATGACTCCACCTGCAATATCTTCACCTTCAACTTCAATGTCTACAACAAAGACATCTTCATCATACACAATTGATCATTCTACTACATCTTCAGTATCTACATCATCTAATTCATTTACATTTTCATCTTCCTCTACATCTACTACATCTACATTTACAACACCTTTTTCTGCAACATTCTCAACCACAACAAAGTCAGCTTCAAAATCTACCAATTTGACATATTTATCACATGGAATTGCTCCTTCATCTACAGTATTTACAAGTATTTATATTACCTGCAGTTTACCTAAGAACTGCGGAGAGATTTAAATGCATCTTTTTATCAAATTTCGATGCTAACACTACCTGCAATGATATATCTGCATATGTTCCTTAAGAAATATTCAATCGAGTATTGGATACGCACTTCTGGCCGGAAAACATTATCATCCATGAGTTCGTTAAGAGACATTCTATTAAATCCCCTTTTCGAAAGACTTTGACAAGACCAACACACCGTAGTTGCAACTAATTAATATATTTTATCAAAATGTAAGAGGCTTACGTACAAAGACCAATAAAGTCTACTATAACTCTTCAAACTCTTTTTACGATGTCATATCTTTGACAGAAACATGGCTGTTTGGTGGGATAAATGACTCTTCAATAATGTATATAAACGTGATAGATTCTCCGATTCGAGTATTAATACTGTCGGAGGTCATATCCTTATTGCTGTTAAATCTTATTTTGTGACGTCACTAGTCAATGTTCCTGTTTGTTTGAATGAGGAGTTCTTATGTGTGAAGATGGTTCTTCCACACATAAATATTTATCTTGTCGCTATGTACATTATTCCTGCGAACCCAGTTAAAACTTATAACGAAGCCTTCTTTTTTTAACTCCATTTTTGACTTAATGGGCTATAATGATGAAGTTGTCTGCCTTGGAGATTTCAATCTAACGAATGTATCCTGGAAACGTTGTTCCGATACATACACAATGGTACCAACTGGAAATTTTTCGAAGCATGACTCTCGAACTCTTGACAATCGAACGTCACTTGGTCTTGACCAAATAAACAATATTACAAACTCTAACGCCAAGATCCTTGACTTAATTTACACAACAAATTATGCTAATATTGCAGTTCATAGATCGACTGATCCACTTTTGAAAGAAGATACTGATCACCCAGCACTCAGCATATCAATTCAAAACTTTGAAATGAGTAATCAAGATCCTGACAATATTTTTAAATTTAACTTTAAAAAAACTTATTATACAAAATTGAATAATTTCCTATAAATAATTGACTGGTCATGCCTTTGTTCTTGTTCCGATATTAATTCTATTGTTATAACATTTTATGACAAGATGTTTGGTTGTTTTTTAGAATCTGTTCCTTTAATATCTATTCAATCAAAATCACTTGCTCCAAGTTGGTTGATAGTGAAGTGCGTAGATTGAAAAACTGCAGAAATAAATTACGGTTTAAATACAAGCAAACGGGATTAGCTACCGATTTCAGCACTTACGGTGAAACCACAAACATTTTCAACAGAGAATCAAGTATTAGCTACCTAAGTTACATACAGGAGGTTCAAAGTAGTTAGAAAATAAATCCTAAATCATTCTGGAATTTCATTAATAGTAAAAGAAAATCAAGTCCATATCCGTCCGTTCTTAAACATAACAATGTCTCTAACCATGACCCAAGTATCATAACCCAACTATTTTCAGGCTTTTTTCAAAGTGCATACATCTGTGATTCTTCCAACTGTGATAACTATTCGAACTGTGATAATTTAATCTATGATAATCTTGACGAAAATGATCAATTATTTCATCATTTGAAATCATATTCTCCTATAGCTCCTATAGCTAAATTGTCAGCTATTCCCAAAAATTTTGAAGCAATTATTGCCAAAATATTAAGCTATTACACAAAATCATTTATTGTTTCTAACCAACATGGTTCTTCGAAAGCCCGTTCCACTGTCACTCTCCTCATGGAGCTGGCGGAGTTTTGTATCGACTCGTTTAAAAATAAAAAATAAACAGACTGTGTTCTCACAGATTTTAGTAAGGCATTTGACAAACTGTCTCACAGAATTCTGCTTCATAAAATGAGTAGGCTGGGGCTTAGCGTGAACTTCATTGCATGGCTTAAATCTTATTTACTTGACAGATCCTATTCAGTTAATTTGAATGGCTACCATTCACATAGTTTTGTTTGTAAATTCATGGGTTCCTCAGGGCAGCCATTTGGGTCCAGTTCTTTTTATATTATTTATAAACGCTCTTCCATCAGTCTTAAAACATCATCAGCATAGAGACGATGTAAATATTTTTAAAACCATTACAAGTAATCTTGACTGTGAAAATCTTCAAACTGATTTTTACGTAATTATTTGTTGTTAAATATTGATAAGTGTAAAATTATAAATTTTTCAAGGAAATTGTCTGTTTTATATTTTGATTATAGTTTCAATGGCGTAAATCTAATAAATGTTAGTGAAGTATCTATCCTTGGTATATTGTTTGATAAAAAACTCGAATTCACACAGCATATAAATGTGACTTGCAATAAGGCCAATTCAATATTAGGTTGGATTAAAAGAGAATCACGTCAGTTTTCTAACCTCGACGTTATCAAACAGCTATTTACTTCATTTGTCAGACCCATTATAGAGTATGCTTGCCAGATATGGACCCCATATTAACGTTGCCACATAATAAGAACTGAACAAATTCAAAAAAGATTCTTAAAATTTGCCCTTAGAAGTTTGGGCCTCCTTCATATAGTAGCCGTCTAAAACTAATAGATTTACCCAGTCTGGAGAGCAGACACTCCTCTTTATGTTTTGTTTTTATTGTTAACCTTTTTAATGGAAATATCGATGCTTTGAACCTTTTGTCTAACGTTAATTTTAATGTTTCAAATCGAAATTTAAGAGGTCTACCTGACATAATTTATATAGCACACTATTGTACCAACTATGAACGGAATTCACCTTTGAATAACATGCTTAATTTGTTGAACGTAAACTATAACTTATTAATACATTTGTTTTTTTTTTGTTTGTAAATTCATTTTTATTTAATATTAACTTATAAATATCTTAAAGATGTTTAAAACTAGCCTAATTATCAATAACTTACAACTAATTTACTGGCCCTTTACGGGCGCTATAAACTAAACAATAACTCTTAGAAGTTATGTCTTTCGACCTAAAAACTATTTTAATTAAATCTAATTATTTTATTTTTTAACCAAGGAAACTTATTAACAAAAAACTTGGTATCTTATCATTTCTTTTTTAATTATAAACTAAACCTAAATATAGATTAAAAATAATTAAAACAAAACACAACTAGCTTATACTAACTAAAAATAACTTAAACTACTTAAAATACCTAATAATACCCAAAACAACATAAAACTACTTAAAAACTAGAACAGCCACAGCAGCATTTTTAAAATTTTTTTTTGTTTATTTTTTTATATGCATGCAGACACACAACAACATGCAACCCATCCATACATGTACATACGCACATACGTATACGTACGCACATACATGTACAGACACGAAGTTACATGCACGTATGCCCCCGCATACATACATATTTTTAATTTTTTTTTTGGTGCCACCCCGACTGTTCCCTGTACCTAATTGCCCTAAATCTATGTAAGTCGGCCAAGATAAACCATCTTCATCGACTTTAAATATTATGAAGCTGTTCAGAGAGCCACCAGAACTGGTTCTCCGGAACCGGCCCACCATCCTGTATCAGCCCTCGACTGTCTAAATAGAGGAATGCCTTGGGAGGGATGTAGCCACTTAACCGCGCACTCTTAAAATATTCGTTATTGGGGTAATACGCCCCAAAAATTAAGTTGTTAGTTGAGGACATCGCTCTTGCAACGTGCCCCCGAATCAGCTTAAACAAAAAATTATCTATTCTGTTTATGTTGGCTCCGTTGTATAGAACCTGGTTGGAATAATATCGTTTGTACTCCGACTCTGGTGTTCTGTGTAATCCAAGGCAACGTCTAGGACATTGCCTCTCAAACACCCGAATCTTTTACATTTGAGATGGGGCAACGTTGAACCACACCGGGCATCCGTAGGCAATCATTGGCCTGATGAGGGCCATGTAACAAATCACCTTTACCCTGCTGTCAAGATGGCTGCTATAAAACAGTCGTTTTGTCAAGGCAAAGTTGCCCCTAGCCCTGGCCAAGGCAGCACCTATATGCCTGTCGAAATACATGTACTGTTCCAACCAGCTGCCAAGGTACTTTACTACACTTTTACTCGCCAGTGTATGTCCATATGGCCCTACGATCACCAGCTTGCGCCAGTTCTTTCTCGTACCCCTTGAGGCGGTAGACAACGGAGTCCTTAACAAAATAGTTTCTGATTTCTGGAAATTGATTTTCAACTTCCAGTCATCACAATATCGCTGAATCTTGTCGAAGTCACTCTGCAGAGACTTCTTATGATCCAACTGTATGAGCTGTTCTGTACGCAATTAGATCGTCGGCGTACGCAATTGAGTTAGACTACCTATCAGATCGCTGGTTTAAATGCTGAACAGAATCAGCGCTCCCTGCTCAAGACCGTTATTAATATTAAAAATTGCGGTAGAACTTACATTGCCACTCTTGACAACAAACTTTCTACCATTTAGCATGTCATAAAGCATATACAATAGAGGTTTACTTATACCTAGTCTGGTGAGCTTTAGATAGAGACCTTCTAACCATACGGTGTCAAATGCCTTCTCCAAATCAACCAGACAGCACCCGTACACTGCTTTTTAGTTTTGTTTCATTGGATATCAGAAACTAGTTTAGACGCGGCATGAGTTGTGTCATGTCCAGCCTTAAAACCGAACTGATTATCCGGGATAATATTTTTGTCCTCCGCCCACTTGAACAGGGGTCTATTAATAACCTTTTCAAATACTTTGCTGATACTTGGAAGAAGACTTATCGACCGGAGATTCGCCGGACTGGAGTTGTCCTTTCCCGTTTTTGGGAGAGGGTGCACCACAACTGTCTTCCACCGCACTGGATAATATGCATTTTTCAGCGCATTGTTAAACAGTGTGGTAAAAATGTCAACTGCTTCTTGAGGCAAATGTCGTAGTACAACGTTGGATATACCATCGACTCCTGCTGACTTCTTTTTCTTTAATGAATCGAAGATGAGCTGGAGCTCATTCTTCGAAATTAATAGGGGACTGGGCCCATTTCGTTCTTTGTATTTCGGTATTGTTCTATTCATTGTTCGTAGAATCGTTTTATCAATTTGTTCTAAGTATCTGTCGATTTCAGTATTTGTTAGGTTCCTGTCATTTGGTGGGGATATACCATTTGAACGTAATTCACTCAGTAAGTCATTGGAGAAGCGTGGCCAGGGCACCTTACTGTCATTGTGAGTATGCACAGGCACATACTCCTCCAACTCCATAAGCTGGTTTGGAAGTTGTATTACGGCGGCGAGTCCGCAGTGGTCACTGACGTACTCGATCGTTCGTAAGCAATTTCTTGGCCGTTGACCCACAGCGTCAGTAATTGTTAGTCTTGCGTCTTTAAGCAATAGATCCAGATAGGCACCGCTTCTTGGAACCGATGGCCTGTCTGTGGCTAGAAGATCGATGCGATACTTAAGGTTGTATCGACCCATCCAATTAAATAGATGGTTACCCCGAGGATTTTGTATTTGATTTCCCCAATCTATGTGCTTGGCGTTTAAATTACCAGCCTATATGTAGTAATTCTCTTCCGAGCTCAATCTTAAGCATTCAAAAAGCTTTTCAAGCTCTGTTATAAACTGGGTGGGCTGAGGTATTTTCGGTGCATAGGCAGCAAACACATACATTCGCTTCCCCTGTTGGAGATGAATGCATATGATGCATGCCACTAACGTCCGAAATTTTCGCACATCTTTATTATATATTACCTCATGACTAATGCCTTTACGTATAAAGATTGCGACGCCTCCTCCTTGAGTGGAGTTGGGTCGGTCTCTTCTTACGATATTGTAATTGTTGTTAGTCAATTTATGTTTCTGGTTAAGCTTAGTTTCGCTAGCCCTAAACACATCTGGACTTATGTTTTTAAGCAATTGGAATAAATTCGCTCTACGTTCGGTCCTAATCAGTGAATTTACATTCACTGCTAGGATCTTAAAGGGCCTCACTGGCAGCGCGCCCTTAACCTCTAAGTTGTTTACCTACAATTCGATTCGTTTGTTCTTGCAGAAAAATTCTTAAAAATAATCTGAAATGGAGTTGAATTTAATTTAAAAAAAAAAAAATTTTAAATGAAATTGAGAGTTTCCGATACGGAAAGTGATTTATTAACAGATTCCTCATCCGATTCGTGTGATGAGACCGTGACCAATGTGGTGACTTTTTCTTTGGGTAAATTGAAAAGAAATTGCATTGAGCGGTACCTTGAGGAAATTGTTCCGATGTATACGGGAAAAGAATTCGTGACACATTTTCGTGTAAGCAGTGTTCTTTACAAGCAGCTGGTTGATAAGTTTTCAACTTCCGAAGAGTATCTTAGATTGGACCTCCGCAAAACGTATTCGGCGGAAATACACTTGACACTCTTTCTGTGCTTCACAGGACATGGAGCTTATTCCTTCATGGACATAGCAGATCGGAATCAGTTATAAAGAGGTCAACGGAGGAGAAAAAACTGAAACAGCTCAGTTTATGCTTAATAACACAGGAATGAATGGTGTTGTTGGTAAGAATTTTGATTTTCTGTACGAAGTTAACGATAACATTACATCATATCTTTTTTGCAGGATGGACAGATGGCACTCGCATTCGAATTAACCCTCCAAAGCGTAGGAAAAATGATTACATCGACAGAAAGAATGTAATTATTGTTTGCCTGCAAGGAATTTGTGACGAAAACAAAAAATTTACGGATATCTTCGTTGGCCATCCAGGTTCTGTGCATGACAACAGAGTTTATGAACATTCATGCATTTATCCTCAACTGCCTAGTCTATGTGGAAGCTTTTTTCTCTTAGGAGATTCAGCATACGCATGTTCCCAATACATGATAACACCGTACCATGACAATGGACACCTGACAGCAAAAAAATTTCAATCGAAAGCATAACTCTGGACGAATCGTCATCGAACATTCATTCGGTATTTTGAAGCAGCGATTTTGTCAGCTTTATTATTGTAACTTGCGAGGGATGAAAAGGATCTGCCATTTCATCAGAGCTTGCATTGTTTTACACAACATGTGTAATGATGACGAGCTTCCCTTTGACGTCAACAACAATATTGTCGAAGATAACTCGGAGCAACAGAACCGATATGACCAGGAGCAAGGATTCATTCGCCGAAATATGGTTTGCGAAGAAGTGTTCAATCATTTTAATTAAAACTCCAATGATTTTAATTTGTTTTTATTTTTTTAAGACAACATAAATAAAATATATATACATTAAAAGCAGGAAATGTATCATAAACAAAAAAAATTATTTTACCTTTATACAATATCATAATAGCACAATAAATAAAGAATTTTGTTGCAGCAACCAGTCTAGTTTTCAGTTCTTCTGTTTTGGTGTTGCGATTTTAATAACAGTTCCAGAATTTTGTCTTTTTGCTCGCGACTTTTTTTTAGCTCTTCGGTTCGCGATTTATATGCTTCCAACTTATCCTTCCGATAGTCGCGCTTGTATCGGCTTTCTGCCACAAATTGCTCTCGCCACTTACAGAGCTCACCAGCAATAGTATTGCCTCTTTTATGCCTCTTCGGCCGTGGATCCTCAGTTGATGAAGAATTAATTTAATTGGATTCGATTAGGGGAATATTTTCCACATCGGAAACATCGTTTCCTCTTTAAGTAAGATCGCGATCTAATAATATTATTATTTTTATTATTTTACATGTGCATATCTTATTAAGCTTACTTTCACCATACCCAGATTGCAGCAGAATGTCATTTCTTGACAAAGCACTGTCTACAGTGCTCCCCAACAAATAAGCCGGTACAACTGACGGCCGATCCAGCATCACAACTGCAAGCTCTCTTTATAAAAAAATGTATTATAATAATTTGTATAAAGAAAACGATTCATAATCTAGTATTTGAAAAAAAGTGGTTTTCATCATTTACATTTAACTCAATGTGTTATAGAAGATAAAGAACTTACTTTTCATAGGCGCAGGTAGATTTATCATTCCCAGTTTTTTCGTTGTGGATTACCCTTGCCTTAAAATTACGTTCTAGGCTTTCCCATTTCCATTCCACTGAACATTTTTCTTGGGATGAAATCGTCATTTTTATGTTTAATATCAATTTTGTGTGGTTATAATATGCTTGCAACTGTAAAAGATTATAGATCTCTTCAAAAGATGTGGTTATAATATTATTTTTTTCAAGGTTGTTACGAGTACATATATAAGTGAGTTCACTAGGATTGAGTATTTGTTTAAAAATTATGTTGAGCTTTGCAAATTATATTGATACAGCAATATCCTGGGAATGAGATTTTAGTGTGTCTATATTGAAAATTGTTTGATATATATATTGCATGTGTTGAATGGCATCTTGTTCTGAACGGATTTTATTAGATAGACCTATTTGGTATTTGTCGAGAAAATTTTCGAGAATCTCTTTTTGGTCATTTATATGCTTATTAATGTTTTTGAACCTTTGGGATACTTCTTTATTGATCATTATTTGATGTGCTGTTTCTGTCCCTAGAATGACTTGATTTTCTTTAAGAGTTTCTAATTGTTTATTAATAAGAATTGCATCACTATTATACATATTACCGCTTATGCTCTTTATCATTGAGTCTAGACCATTAATAATTCCTCTTCTAATTCTATTTCTGGGTAAAATGACATTTAATTGGCGTTCTAGCTCTCTATACTTGAAATTCGTTATTTCATTCAATAAATTAAGATTTTTATTTTTGTTGATTATTTCTACAGATTTCTGTATTTTTTCGACATTGGCTATAAAAAGTTCTAGGTGGATAATATGAACTATATTTGTGTAATCTCCTATGATTTTTGCCGATCCCAATTTTAAAGATAATAGTCCCTTTGTGTTACTCAGATCCTGGATTTCTATCTTTTGGCCTATTGTTAGAAGAAATCTGAAATTTTCGTTTTCTTTTAGTTTTGGATTTATGTAACTTTTTGTTTTTTATGGTAACTAATGTTGCTCTATTATTTTTCTTAACAATTTGATAAGTAAATCTTGGTGTTAGTGTATTTCTTTTACATTCCCTCCTAAAAATTACAGATCCTACCTTAATGCTTTTAAGGCTTTACCTATTTTTATTTAGTTTTTCTAAATTATTTGTTATGTTTTCGCCTACTTGTTCTTTAATAGATGAATATAAATGTTTCTGAAATTCGTTTAGTTTTTCTAAATAATCAAGGACATTATTGTAACTAATATTTTTGAATTTGTATGTACGAACATAAAAGAGTTCAAACGGGGTAAGCTTAGTTTGAGAATGTATATCATGATTATATGTTATCAATGTTTCATGCAAATTATTTTCGTAGTTTCTTCTTTTATTCTTATCAAAAATAATTCTATATATTTCGGTGAGGGTCGAATGCATTCTTTCTACCGGGGCATTGCTAGAACTTTGCTGAAAGAATGTTATATGGTGCTCTATATTAAATTGTTTGCAAAAGCCACTGAATATAAGAGAGGTAAACTCAGCGCCTTATTAATTTTCTAGGTATGCCGTGGAGGCTCACGAAATGCTTTAGAGAAGTAATGACGGTAATGCTATTTCTATCGGACAATGTGTAAGCAGCTCCATATTTAGAAAATTTATCAATGACTGCTAGAACTAGTTTTTTTATTTACTGTATAAATGTCGGAATGAACAATATCAAGAGGTTGAGAAGGGTTTTCTGGTATTTCATATTTAATGTTTTGTGGATTTCTATCATATTTTAAAGTTTGACATTTATTGCAATTATTAATTATTTTTGGGATTTTATTTTTCATAAGAGGGAAAAAATAGTCTCTTTTAATATGTTGCAAGCATTCATTTATATCTCGACGGTTTGAATTTATGTGATAATCATTGATGAGTTTGTCCTGGTCATCTGTTGTGACATCGTGTAGCATCTCAGTGCATCGAACTAATATAAAGAGTTTTGATTGTGAAAAATACTTTGAACAGACTGCTTGAACAATTTGGAATATGTCATTGTCTGTTGTATATACTGCTGTTAAATTTTTGGAGGTAAATATTGTTTAAAAATACTTGTTACATTTTCTCCGTAAATTTGGGTTGCCTTATACTGCGTCTCTGTTTATTTCTGAACGGTGTTATTAGGGAAATAGGTGGGGTCCTGTTTGATTTTCAAGAATTAATTGAAAGCTAAATGAATTTATAGCTTGTTCTGATATGGGGATTCCATCACTAAGATCTTCCTGAGCTGAATGAACTGTTGTTCCCGCTATTGCTTGGGTAGGATTCGATTCATTAATACTGATTTCAGTTTCAATTCTTTCATCTAGTTTTATTCACCCCCAAAACCCATTTGTTAACATTGTTGTATTTGTAGCTTTGAAACTCTATCCATGAATAAATGGGAAATCGAAAAACAAAACAAAAACAAATTACTAGGGTGTGTTGTCTATGTGTCTCTAGGAAGAGGAACAGAAGAGATTCTTGTGTGCGATTTTATCAATCTGTCTATTGGAAGAGTAACAGAAAATTTACTTGTGTGCGTATTTCAGCTTGTAGGCAAATATCAAATGAAAGCAGAGGTTTCGGGTCCTTATGTTATTAGTTTATGGTTTTTTTCTGCTAAGAGCATCGGCGCTTGTGTTCTCCTTCCCTTTTTTATATATTACCTCATAATTAAATTCTTCGAGTTTAAGACGCCATTTTATCAGCTTGGAGTTTGGATCTTTAAGTGAAAATAACCACGTAAATGGCTTGTGATCAGTTACTATTTTGAATGTTCGTCCAAACGATATGGACGGAAGTGTTTGGTTGCCCAAACAATGGCTAGACGTTCTTTTTCGGTTGTGCTATAACTTATTTCGGAGTCGGATAGTGTTCTTGATGCATAGCAAATAGGTTTGTCTGAACCTAAAGGTCCTTGGCTAAGAACAGCACCTATTGCATAATCGCTTGCATCTCTTCTTAAGTTAAAAGTTTTTGTAAAATCAGGGTATTGTAACAGTGGATCATTTACAAGGATGTTCTTACAGTGTTCGAAACATTTTACGTAATTGGCATCTAATTTTATACTTCGAACTTTTTTTAAACATTCTGTTAAGGGCTTTGTGATTTTTGCAAAATCTCTTATGAACTTCCGGTAATAGCCTAAAAGTCCTATAAATGATTTGATTTGCTTGGTAGTCTTAGGGATGGGATATTTTTTTATGGCACTTATTTTTTCAGGGTTAGGGTTTACACTAAGAGGCGTTATAATGTAACCTAGGAATGATACTTCCTTTCTAAGAAATTCTGACTTATCCAGTTGGATAAAATATTTTTCGTAAATTCTTAATGTGTTGTAAAGAGCTTGAAAAGACGATTATGTCGTCCATATAAACAAGACAAGATTTTCCTTGCAGGTCTCTCAAGACGTTATCCATGACTCTTTGAAAGATCGATGGAGCGGTTTTGAGTCCGAAGGGCATCCTTATGAACTCATAGTGTCCATTATTTACCGTGAAGGCTGTTTTATTTATGTCCCCAGGGTCTATTTCAATTTAGTTGAACCCAGACGCACGGTCTAGGGTTGTAAAATAGTTACAACGCCCAAGTTTATTTAGAATATCTGATATGTTAGGAAGAGGATAACGGTCACTAATAGTCTTATCATTCAACTTTCGGTAATCAATTACCATTATCCACTTCTGTTTACCAGAAGCGTCTCTTTTCTTTGGAACAATCCAAATGGGGCTGCTCCAAGGAGCTTGGTCGAATAATTCCATGTTTTAATAGCTCTTGAATTTGTGATTGTATTTCCCCTTTATGTATTTCTGGATATCTGTAAGATTTTGTATATACACGTATATCATCTGTTGTTCTAATTCGATGTTTCACCTCATTAGTAAATGTAAGGGTCTCTCCTTATTAAAAAAAAAATATCATCAAATTCCCTGCAAAACCTCATTAATTGTTTAAGTTTTTCACATTAAGGTGATCTGTTCTACGTAGTTTACTTATCTCTTTTGAATTAATGGATTCTATTTTATCTGAGGATTATTGAACATTTAAGTTGTTTATTTCTTGAAAGGCTGTAAGTTTTTTAACTTTTATGGGTTGTTCTATGTATAAGGCTTGATCTTGATTCGTAAGATTTAAGACTTCAGTTCTGCAAAACCAATTTGATACATTGGAAATTCCTTCCGAAATTTGAAGAGTTCTTCCAATTTTGGTTGTTGGGATGTATGCTTCATCATTCTCTATATCTACTGGTACTTGTGCAATAATTTTTGAATTAGGGGTAAGTTTATATATTCGGGAGGTAAGGTTTGGTTTGAAATATAATGGAATTATAGCGTTTTTTATTTCAAGAACCTTATCCTCAAAATTGATATTTGCTTCCAGGGCATTCATCGTTTCTAAACCGAGTAACCCATCGAAGTAACTATGAAACTTGAATACTAAGAAATCGAACTTCTCTTTTGTACATAACTCAGGAAATGCTGGAAGTATTGCTTTTTTTTTAAGTGAGCGTTTGTTCAGAATTGTGGTAATGAAAATAGGATCTATGGTTTCTTGGAATTGAGGATCTATATATTCGGGATTTATGAAACTTACGGAAGCACCAGTATCAATGAGAAATTTAAGAGTTTGTCCTGTATGCAATGTGACATTTATATAAGGTAGAATGTTTAAACTATGTGTGTTTACATCTACAAATCCTATTTGGTCTTCTAGGCAATTAATTAAAAAAATTTCTTCATCTATAATATGCTGCTCAGGAATAAATCTATCTAATTGATAAAAATCTATATCATTTTCTTCAATAGGTTGGATATTATTTTCATATTCATTTTGGTGTTCAATAGGGTTTTCGTTAATATTGTGTATTTCTCCTAGTGAAGAATTTTGTCTTCGCATAAAATTGTTACTTTGATTTGTGCGAAATTGTTCCGAATTAGGTTGTTGGGTATATTTGTTGTTCGTGTTATTCCACTTGAAACTGACATTGGTGTTGGATGAGGTAAACTCTTATCAGGTCTTGGGGCAACACCATTTTGGTTTGTATTGGGATTTAATAACTTTTGTTAATTACTATTCTGTAGAGAAATGTGGTTAGTATTATTTATAGGATGTTGTTGATTTTGAATAAAATTATTTTGATAAGGCCTACTAAAATGTGTTGGATGATTTTGAGCAGATCTTAAATTTGGTGAATGGCAGTAAAAGCTGGTTTGGTTTTGGTTTGGCCTAGATGAACGGGTATTTTCTTGGTAGTTGATTTTATGTGTAGGGGGGTTTGGATAAGTTGGTCTAAAATAAGTTCCAGGGTTGGAAGTAGAATATTTTAGATAAAAAGTATTTTGTCTTTTGATACAAAAAAAATGAAGGCTTGAGGAAGTGTGGAAGGCTTCATTGCTCTTATGGTCGAACGCAATGGCTCTTTAATTCTTATTAGGAATGTATTTAGACACATGCCTGAATATAGCTGCGTTTTAGCTGTGATTACGTTATGTTCACTTTCATGAATATGTATGCGATTATTTAGTGTAAGAGTATTTTAATTATTTTGGAATAATATATTTCAATTGTATCATTTCCCTGCCTGCAGGCATGGAGATCCCTAATAAGAGAAGTCTCATTCCTCTTATCTGAATAGTGAAGAATTAAATTTTCCTTTATTTCACCCCAATCTAACGTTGTACCAAACATGTTTAACACTTCATTACCTTCGTCTGTTATTTTGTTTCTAATAGCTCCTAAAATGATATTTGCATAAGGCGTATTGTTAACTGATTTCACGGGCAAAAAACAAAAATTTTCAATTTAATGAATAGGAATTCTAGTCTTGTTGGATATAGTTCACACTAGATTTTCATCACGAAATCTATGTAAGATGAACTGAACTTAGATTCATGCACCTAGAATTATGTTTTGCCCGTGGTCTGGCCAGTGAATTAATTGAAGAAAACGCAAACAATATGTCTAACCAAATTCCCCTAGAAAAATATAATTTACAGTGAGTAATCGCTGTAAGTTTTATTAAAGTCGGTAAACATCGATCAAAAAATAATGCGTCTTAGAAAGGTACTACAGCATCTAACTGATGAGCCCAGCTGTAGTACCTGGGCGAAACGCATTTTGGACTAAAGGTC
The DNA here is from genome assembly GCA_910595825.1 of Philhelius pedissequus. Classification (NCBI taxonomy): domain Eukaryota; kingdom Metazoa; phylum Arthropoda; class Insecta; order Diptera; family Syrphidae; genus Philhelius; species Philhelius pedissequus. The sequence goes on from OU343160.1 coordinate 113,127,944, forward strand.
ACAAATTCATTTAATTGGCTTTAAATCCACACAGTCCACTAAAACAAAAACAAAAATAATATAAACATATTGTTTGCGTTTTCTTCAATGAAAAGGATAATGTTTTAGAAAAGTATTGATGACAATTATCTTGACTTACATGCAAATGATAATTGGCATAATCATTGTTCAGTATTATAATGATCTTTTCTTCTCTCTACTAGGTATTCCGAGTCATGTATGATAGAAGTTCACTTTTTATATTTTACTATTGACTGTTTGTTTTTTATATTTTATTATTGACTGTTATAAAATTAACTTTTATTATATTTGACTGTTTGTCAATAAAATTCACTTTTTATATTTTATTATTGACTGTTTGTCTATAAAATTATATTTGACTGTTTGTCTATAAAATTCACTTTTTATTATATTTTATTGTGAACTGTTTGTTATTCACAATATTCGTTTGTGATAATGTTATTAATTTAGAATGATTTTATAATAATTGACCCGACTTTACGACTGCGCCAGTTACGGTTGTAGCAGCGGCGATCAATAAAAAAAAAACAAAATTTTATTCTTACAGTATGAATGACTTTATTGGAACTGAAAATGGCTTAAACATTTTCTTTAGTTTTTATCATATTGTTTTGCTGGCTCACCACTTTTACCTGTGGGATTGTTTGAAAATGCAACAGAAGGTTTAGTATTACTTGAAAATGAATTTAAATGGAACGTAATATAATACAAAAGCAAAACAAATTCATAAACGAAAAACATTATCTACTGTGAAAAACTTAATATAATATGGTTACAATTTATACTGAGTGTTGTTGGATGTTGCGGGGTATGTGACTGTTGAGTGTTGTCGGATGTTGCGGGGTACGTAACTCATCACTCTAGGGCTTATGACTACCCTTATAATGTTTAAAAATAGTGCGAGCGATTAGGAAAATGGGATAGGATTAGACAGGAGATAGCGATGTACATTGGTTTAAAATGCTTGAATATAGCAATGGGAGGGAAAAATTCGGACGGGTAGAGCATTCCACATTCCTGTAGTACGGCTAAAGAAAGAATCTCTATACTTGGCAGTACGTCCGAATAAAAACACTTTTTTAACAAGTTAATCTGTTAAATGAACAAATTTGTGGTCTGGATTATATTGAAATTGTTGTAAGTCTCTTCCTTATTGACCGCAAAAAGATTTGAAGAAAAGTAAAATAAAAACAAAAAACAAAGAAAATTTTTATATTAGTTGTACTTTATTTTTCTAAATACCGAATGCATTTCGGAAGGCATTGGCCTACCATCTTCAGCGTAATACGCGTGACAACTGAAAACGTTTAGAATTAAATGCAATTAATGCAAAAACAAACTTTTTGACAACAGAGAGTAACATTAATATTTTTTATATGTAACCATTCAACACATAGAAATTATTTAGCAAGAGATAGTAAATTAGATGATATTGGACTCTCATCTATGTTCATTAAATTTTCGTTGATGTTTATGTAAATGGATTCATATGCGTCTAGTTTCGATGGAAGAGGTACACTTTTTATTAGCTTGTAATTGTCGATGAGAGGTGTCATATTATGGGGTTCTGTGTTTGTTAAATCAAATGCGTGAGCTGCAACAGCTTTTTGAATATCTTTGTTGTTGATGTACCTCTGATGTTCAGCTATGCGACACTCAACAGCACGCTTAGTCTGGCCGATGTACTTGCTGCCACAGGTAGGACAAGTGATTTGGTAGATTCCGCTTTTCTTGTTCATGGGTTTGACATCTTTGGAAGAACCAAGAGAAGAGCTTAATTTGTTTTTGTTCGAGTTTATGATAGTCAAATTGGCTTTACTAAATGAGTGTTTAAGTTGATTACAGATTTTAGGCACAAATGAAAGTGCGACACGACGTTCATCGTTGTTGTACTGTCCATTTTGAGAGAAAAGAGTAGAACAATTCGTTTTCTTTATTCTTTGCGTGTGTTTCTTAATTAAGCGGTCGATAAGGGAATTTTTATAACCGTTGACTTGAGCTAAATGAAGAATTTGTTCATATTCTCTTTTGTAATCAGAAACGGAAAGAGGTAACCGACATATGCGATAAATCATCGAATTGAATGATGCTATTTTGTTTTGAAAAGAGCAATATGAATCGTGTGTTATGTATCTATCGGTGGTTGTTGATTTTCTGTACACATCAAATTGAATTTTCTGACCAAAGCGTTTTAGTTTTAAGTCGAGAAATGATAATGTGTGATCAGATGCATCCTCCAATTCATAAGTAAAGTTGATACTGCTGTGACGACTATTGATGAGATGTAAGACACGGTCAACATCAGATCGTTTTACAACAGCAAAAGTGTCGTCAACATAACGCCACCAAATTCTTGGGAACATATCTTCGTCTTTCATTTCTCTCTCTAATTTGCACATAAACGCTTCAGCGATAAATGGTGAGAGACTATTGCCCATACTGCAGCCAAATTCATTGGAGTAATGCGTATCTCTAAATTGAAAACAATTGTATTTCATGCATGTTTCTATTGCAAAAATATATGCGTTGGTATGTTCTATTGAAACATTCGATTTTTGTAGGTGTTCTTTAATGGCATCTATAGCTATATTGACTGGAACGTTGGGAAAGAGTGCAGTTACATCGAAAGAAATCATGATTTCATCCTCTGCCAATTCGATGTCTTTTACTTTCTCAATAAATTCAAAGGAATTTTCGACTGAGAAACCTTCAAACCTACCAAACTTTTTCATTTCAGACATAAGCCATTTTGCCGGTTTATCGAAAGGTGAATTAACACATGAAAAAATTTTTCTCATCTTATCGCCACTCTTATGAATTTTCGGCAAACCATACATAAGGGGTACTTGGGGGTTCGATTCTCTCAAACGATATTTGTTTACGTTGAAAACTTTATGTAGAACGTCGATGATAGATTTCGAGTCTTTAACCATTTTATTGAGCGGATAACGGCAAACCTTAAAATTATCTTCATTGATAGACTGGATCATCCTTTCATTGTAATCGTCTTTATTGATTACAACTACTTTATTGCCTTTGTCAGATTTCATGTAAAATACGTTCCGGTTTTTCAAAGATTTGAGTGCACTTTTCCATTTAATGGTGTCGGAGTCTGGTTTATTCCTCATAACAAAACTTTTTGTTTCAATGATAACTTCAGAAGCTTTTTCTCTTATTTGTTTTTTGACATCAAATGGTTTGTATTGTATTGCTGTTTCAATGTCAGCAATAATGTCGATGAGTGGAAGTGAAAGAGGTTTAACCGAAAAATTCAAACCGCGATTAAGTAAACTCATTTCATCGGGACTAAAGCTTTCATTAGATAAATTCACAACTAAATTTTCTACCTCTTTTATCACGGGTTTGGGTTCGATGGATTGAACTTTATGTTTTAACAAGATAGCTAATTTTTTTGAGTGCTTTGTTCGTTTTTTATGAAATATATTTTCAGCACGGTTAATTATTATAAAATTAAATTTCATTTTTTAGACTTTTTGTCATTTTGAGGTGTAACTCGTATAACTGCAATTGTAAAACATCCAAATTCCTGTAATGATTCTCTATTTCTGATTTTAGCCAATTTAATTTTGCCGTACGAATAACTTTTTCGGTGCGTGTGTTTGATAATACACAAGATATTTTCATAAAATGCGGAAAAACACTGTTTATTTTGCATTGTTTGAGGAAAACGATATCTGCTTTAATCCTTTTTGCTTTCGTTAGCAAACGCGAATAAATGTTCAAGTCTTGTTCGGAATACATTATGAATAAAAAACACTTTTTTAACAAGTTAATCTGTTAAATGAACAAATTTGTGGTCTGGATTATATTGAAATTGTTGTAAGTCTCTTCCTTATTGACCGCAAAAAGATTTGAAGAAAAATAAAATAAAAACAAAAAACAAAGAAAATTTTTATATTAGTTGTACTTTATTTTTCTAAATACCGAATGCATTTCGGAAGGCATTGGCCTACCAAAAAATAAAACGCTTTGGTCAGAAAATTCAATTTGATGTGTACAGAAAATCAACAACCACCGATAGATACATAACACACGATTCATATTGCTCTTTTCAAAACAAAATAGCATCATTCAATTCGATGATTTATCGCATGTGTCGGTTACCTCTTTCCGTTTCTGATTACAAAAGAGAATATGAACAAATTCTTCATTTAGCTCAAGTCAACGGTTATAAAAATTCCCTCATCGACCGCTTAATTAAGAAACACACGCAAAGAATAAAGAAAACGAATTATTACTCTTTTCTCTCAAAATGCACAGTACAACAACGATGAACGTCGTGTCGCACTTTCATTTGTGCCTAAAATCTGTAATCAACTTAAACACTCATTTAGTAAAGCCAATTTGACTATCATAAACTCGAACAAAAACAAATTAAGCTCTTCTCTTGGTTCTTCCAAAGATGTCAAACCCATGAACAAGAAAAGCGGAATCTACCAAATCACTTGTCCTACCTGTGGCAGCAAGTACATCGGCCAGACTAAGCGTGCTGTTGAGTGTCGCATAGCTGAACATCAGAGGTACATCAACAACAAAGATATTCAAAAAGCTGTTGCAGCTCACGCATTTGATTTAACAAACACAGAACCCCATAATATGACACCTCTCATCGACAATTACAAGCTAATAAAAAGTGTACCTCTTCCATCGAAACTAGACGCATATGAATCCATTTACATAAACATCAACGAAAATTTAATGAACATAGATGAGAGTCCAATATCATCTAATTTACTATCTCTTGCTAAATAATTTCTATGTGTTGAATGGTTACATATAAAAAATATTAATGTTACTCTCTGTTGTCAAAAAGTTTGTTTTTGCATTAATTGCATTTAATTCTAAACGTTTTCAGTTGTCACGCGTATTACGCTGAAGATGGTAGGCCAATGCCTTCCGAAATGCATTCGGTATTTAGAAAAATAAAGTACAACTAATATAAAAATTTTCTTTGTTTTTTGTTTTTATTTTACTTTTCTTCAAATCTTTTTGCGGTCAATAAGGAAGAGACTTACAACAATTTCAATATAGTACGTCCGAAGTTGGACTCAAGGGTAAACTGATGAGATGCCTAGAAGCGCGAGTATTACGGTTGAATTGTTTAAGGAGAGGAATGCAACTGGCTATTTCACTAGAACACTGTCTATAAAAATACCGATAGAATAATGAAAGGCATGAAACATTTCGACGGTGTTCGAGAGGTGCAATTTTGTCCGTTATTGTTTTAAAACCTATAATTTTTAAAGCTTTTTTTTTGGATTCTGTCCACAAGACTTAAGTGAGCACACCTGCTCAGATGTGACAGTTGTACTCAAGACGAATATAAGCTTTATAGATTACGGCCAGATCAGAAGGGGAGAAATATTTCTTGCATCGTCTCAAAAAACCCAAAACCTTGCAGCGTTTTTGGCGACGTCGAATATGTGGTCATTCCATAAAAGATGAACGGTGATGAAACTACCGAGAACTGAAAGATGTTCGGTTTCCTCAATACAAGCGCCGGCCGCTCATGCACAACGGCATTTGGGGAGGGTCCCGCTTTAACGACAGAAAACAGCATTGGGTTTTTGAGGTTTTTTCTTCGTGGTTTTATAGTCCCCACGGACAATGCTGCCGCTTAAGTTCCACATCTGAACGACATGGACGTGAATCCAAAAACGAATATGAAAAGCTGGTGGTGCTGCCGTTAGCAAAACAGTATAATGGATTAGAAATTTCAGACAAAACATCATTAATGAAAATGAGAAAGACAGTCGGACAAAGAACGGAGCCCTGGGGCACACCAGCATTTGTTTTATGAATATCAGACTTGAAACCGTCCAATACGACTTGCATTGAGCGGTCCGAAAGGTAATTACTAATCCAACGAAGAAGAGATTCATCTTGGGCTTGGTGCAAAACTCTATCAAATGCTTTTGAAATATAATGTGCAATAATCTTACTTTCTCCAAAACGATGTAAAGATTTGTGCCACTGTTCGGTGAGATATACCATCAGATCACCAATGGACCTATTGCTACGAAAGCCATAATGGCGGTTATTAAGGAGCTAGTATTGCACAGTGGAAATGTAGTTTTTCTTCGGCTTTTTTGGTCGCTGTAATTTTCGCAATGAAACAATCAAGTTACATTAGCTTTCCCAACGTTTCGGCAGGGATTGCTGCCTTCTTCAGGAGTACTTTATTTACACAAAAAATTACAAATAACATTAATGGTTGATAAGTAAAATAATAACACAATTATGAATACTCACTTAGACAAAATAAGTAAAATAGTCAAAACATTTATATTACAATAAAAATTTAAATAAGCACTTCAAAGAATGAAGTTGAGTCTGTATGACTTGAACAAAGCACAAATTACTTTTAGGAAGAAAGAAGAGAGCAATACACAGCAGAGATGTTTTGTGTGTCTTGTTTTCGATTCATGTTGTTTTTGTTGTTGAGAATGTGTAATGTTTGTAACGTGTATCGTTTTGAAACATGTTTCTCCGTCTTTAGGATTTCAACTCCTTCAAAGTTTGGAGAATGGCCGTGTTCCATACTGTGACTGGCCAAAGCTGTCTTTTCGGAATTTTTAAGTTTAATGTCAGATTTGTGATTTGATATGCGTTGTCGAAGAAGTTGTTTTGTGGTTCCAATGTAACACAGGTTACAAAGTTCGTTTGTTTTCCCATTACAATTAATTATTCAGACCGTCCCAGTTGGCTTTCTCGTATAGCCATACAGTCCTCTTAGGAATACTTTTCTTAACTGAGAAGTTTGAGCACGAGAAGTTGGCTGATATGACGCCGCAAAACTTGCGGAAAGTTGAACCAAAAAATAAATTCTGTTTCTGGTTTTTGACGTTTATATTTTTGCAAGATCACACATGACAAATTCCACGAACATTTGACATTTCGATTCAGTATTGTTTGCCATTTCATCATGAATAGACTTACGCCTGAACAACGTTTGCAAATTATTGAAATTTATTATCAAAATTCGTGCTCTGTGAAAAATGTGTTTCGCAAGCTACGTCCGTTTTATGGTCGTCATAATCGACCCACCGAGCAGGCTATTCAGCTCATTGTGACCAAATTTCGCACCAGTTTCACTTTATTGGACACTAATCCACCAAATCGTATCTGTAGAGTGCGTACCGAAGAGAATATTGCTGCTGCATCCGCCAGTGTTGCTGAAGATCGCGATATGTCCATTCGGCGCCGATCGCAGCAATTGGGTTTGTGTTATTCGACCACCTGGAAGATTTTACGCAAAGATCTTGGTTTAAAGCCATACCAAATACAGCTGGTGCAAGAATTGAAGCCAGGCGACCTACCACCGTTTTTTTATCGCAAAATTGTCTTCAGCGACGAGGCTCATTTTTGGCTAAATGGATACGTGAATAAGCAGAATTGCCGTATTTGGAGCGAAGAGCAGCCAGAGGCAATTCAGCAGCTACCAATGCATCCCGAAAAATGCACTGTTTGGTGCGGTTTATGTGCAGGCGGCATCATTGGGCCGTACTTCTTCAAAGACGATGAAGGCCGCAGGGTTACGGTCAATGGAGAAAGGTACCGTTCGATGATAACAGATTTTTTTTTGCCGAAAATGCAAGAATTGAACTCGGTCGACATCTGGTTCCAACAGGACGGTGCCACATGCCACACTGCACGCGAAACCATGCATCAATTGAGAGGCGAATTTGGTGATCAGTTGATGTCACGTTTTGGCGCAGTCAATTGGCCACCAAGATCATGTGATTTGACCCCGTTAGACTATTTTTTGTGGGGCTATGTTAAGTCTATTATCTATCGGGACAAGCCAAACACGATTGCTGCCTTGGAAGCCAACATTGAACGCGTCATAGGTGAGATTCCGGCCGAAATGTGTGAAAAAGTTTGCCAAAATTGGAACTTCAGAATGGACCACCTGAAGCGTAGCCGCGGGCAACATTTAAGTGAAATTATTTTTAAAAAGTAAATGGCCGAAATTGATTTATCGATCCAAATAAAAATTTCATTCACTTTTTACAAGTTTCTGTGTTTTTTTGAATTTTCAAAAACCAAGCTCTTAAAAAATAAGCTTTACTACGTCACACTCAAATCACTATTGCATGAGTTTGCATCATATATGTATTTACCCATGCATCAAAGAAAACAAGATTACGACACTTCTTTGTTTTTTTTTTATTTTATTGACCTCATATGTTAAACAAAATCTGCAATTTTTTGTTGTTTGTTGATTAATGGATTTTGTTTCACACATGACGTCAATAAAATGAGAAAAACAAAGAAGTGTCGTAATCTTGTTTTATTTGATTCATGGTATCTACCTACATACTAGAAACAAAAATGATTTTTAAGAAACTTTTTTTGTTATCATCTGTTATTGCATACGCAAGCCCACAAAACAAGGAATTAAAAGCTACATGAGCCAAGACACTAACATAAAAAAAAACAAAAAAATTAACTCTGACAGAGGATCGGCGGGAGACATTTTTTTGCAAAGAATTCTCTCGTGCGCCTCTAATATTAAAGTGGAATTCTTGGGAATTGCAAGCAAATTTGTTGTTTAAGAACGCAAAAAGACCTCTTTTCTAAAATTACTATTAGGAAACACATGGTTCCAAATTAGTTTTTGGAAATTGAATCTGATTTAAAAAACAACAAAGAAAAAAAAATAAATAAATATTTAAAAGGCTTTTCCGCTTTCAATAATCGAGTGCTAATTTGATTATTTTGATATAAATAATTATTATATTATAATAATTGAATATTTCAAGTGATAAAAAAATAGAAAACCATTACAAAAAAATGTAAAATATAAAATAATAGGACACAATGCAATGAAGTAAACTATCTATTTAGACAAAAAAAAATATATAAAAATAAAAACAGTAGGACATTTTGAGGTTTTTCCCATGCCAAAGATTTAAGTTTGCAACTTGAGAACCCTAAACATAAGATCTATAAATCTTTCTAAATTGTTAAATTATGTTCAAAATTGAAGAAGCTACCCTTAAAGTTGTTATTTATTTACGTGACCTTCAATTCAATGATTTTGTTAATAGTTTGTGCGGGCTATAGGCCAATAAAAAATGGTTTTTTATAGCAACGTTTCGAACGTGCTTACGTTCTTCATCAGGCCTTTTGTTATCTTCTTAAAGAAACAATGAAACAACAATACAATTTATATTAGTTCACCAGAAAAGTGAAACGTCAAACAAATTAACTTACAAAACTTATGTAGGTATTTACAATTACATTATATGTAGGTATCACAACATCAAATAATTTGTCAAATTTTCTTTTCAAACTGAAAAATCAAAATTAAAAAAAATATAAGCAAAGTTAAATTTGCATGTACAATCGTTTAAAAAATGTTTTACTTTTTCAAACAAAAAAGAAGAACGAAAAATGATATCGTCACCACCCTCATCGCACACAAGACACAATCTACTTTGACAAGCCAAAGTTGTTCTGTCTCTTTATAATTTGGCTGTATGCGCTGCTTAAGTTTTCACAGTCACCTTTCGGTTTACCGTACTGTCATTGTTGATAATGTGTAACATCTTAAGCATGTATCTCTTTGCGTGATGCTTCTCTGTTTGTAAAACTTTTACACCCTCGAAGTCTGGTTTATGTTTCGCTTTTAAACAGTGCAGTGCAAGTGCTGTTTTCGCGAGCTCCCGCCCTTGATATCTGACCTGCGGCCAGAGAGACGCTTTTTCAGTTTTTGTTTTGATGTACCAATATACAACGACGTACATGTGCTCTCATTTCCACCTAGACAATTAATTTGGAACACAACATTTGATCTTTCCATGTTGTCTATTCTTCCTTTTGTATTGGAGAATAAAAGATTACGTAGAGGATTCACTGTTTTAAAAGCAATTTTCGAAACGTTGCTATAAAAAAAACCTCTTTTATTGACCTATAGCCCACATAAACTATTAACAAAAACTACCCTTATTTTCACACGTAATGAACTATTTTTTTGCATGAATTAAAATTTAAAAAAAAATCTAATATAATCTCGCACTTAATTTTTTCTCTTGCTTAGAAATAAAAATA